>CM046869.1:19439951-19689866 GCA_025617745.1 Heliocidaris erythrogramma
GTATTTCACGGCCTTAATAGTGTGAAGGAAAAGTGATGTTAAGAAAAATCATAATTATATGCTAAATATCTCCTGAACTATTCGAAAAAAGATAATTTGTTCTTACAAACATATCGAGGACAATCCGATTGATAAAAGGGCAGTACCAAAAAAAAATACACATTACATTTTGTAAAGAAATAAACGAAGAGGTACATCATGTCTTTTCATAGACAACATTTTTTTTTTTCGTGTGAGTTTAAATAGAAAAATTGTAAAGCAGTGCCTTCAGTAGATGCCTTTAGACGACAAACCGTCTATTTATCTAGTTAATACCCTATTTTTTTCAACAGCTAAGCCTTATGCTACCCAAATACATTATCTTGGACAATTTTCATACGTGATATCATTTTTTTTTTACCAGAGGGAACACAGCTACAATAACAATCCCGCGCTCCCCACGTCCTAGAAGTACTATCACCCAAAGAACCAATCGTTTTTAATCTTCTGGACTAGATTATCTGGAAACAAATATGATGCCTGTAGCTAGATGAAAAGGATATTTCCAGCAAAATGTGATAATAATGTCCATCTTTAATATTGCTTTTCTATATGACCCAAATAAACGATGTAATTATAACCGTATGGCAGGAGACTTATTGATGCGCAGTAAGCAATCGTCCTGTGGGGATTTCAAAACAACTATAATAACTATAATTTTTTTCAAAAGAATGTTGTCTATATCACGACAAACTATGGATTTTTACGTGGTATTTAATTAAAGATATCCTAAAATTTTGAAGAGACCATCATTTATTGCATACTTGTAGCAATGACGAAATTTCAAAATAATTATCTAAATCATGAAGAGGGACTATGCAATGGAGCTTTTGAAAACCAGGGACTAAATTTAAAAAAAAATAAGGCATTAAAGAGGCACTCCAAATAATAGTCATGTACCCCTTGGGGAGTTTTAGTTGCTGTTTTACTGTATTTCTATTATCACTTAATAAGCTGAATTTTCCCTTTGTTTTGTAATCTTCCCTTTTTTTGGTGTTACATTAAAGAGCATGTTTCAAATAAAGAATATATTGATATCAAGTGAATAAAATATCAGATCCAGGTTCAAAATACATTTATTCCCTTCTCATAATGATTTGATTTGATTTGATTTATTTACCACCAACAACATTTAATTACAATACATTTTTTACATACAATGATATTTACATAGAAAAAAAGCATTGGTTGGTAAAAGGGGCCAGATAATAGCACATGTGCTAGTCGAGCCTGACCCACAGCAACAAAAAAAAAAAAAAAAACAAGTATTTTGGTAAATTTCAATTAATACCCAAATTAAAAATAATAATAGTTTACAATGAAGTACAAATAGATACAAAATGAAATGTACCTTCACACACACACAAAAAAATGGTCCCAGGAAGCACGTAGCTTATGGTTGGGTCGCCTTTACAATACATATTTACATTACAATGATTGTAAAGTCTATTCAAAGTGCAGAGTCGTTCTTTTGTCAAAATTCAAGGCCTTTGCAAATTGTAAATGCCCTTCCGGTCTGCAAAATGTCCCTTATCAGATTCAAAAGACATCTATTATGTTCTTGAAAGGTACTTGATTTATTAAAGAGAGTTTCATGTTCATTAGGTTTGCACTCTCATCGGTATTTGAACTCAGGCACTTTTGGTTTGGAAGTCCCCTGTATGTCTTAGTTAAAAGACGCTTATTACAAATATTTTAAGACTACCAGGATGAATTTTGAATTTTCCAAAGATTTTCAAGCCTTGTTAGCAAATTTTAAAAAGTTAAAGCCTTTACTTATTGATCGATTTATTTATTTCCTCTTATTTACTTTTTGTGTTTAAGGAAAAATTTCGGATTGACATTGTCGGCAAATTCGGTCATACACCCCGCCCCTATCAAAAATGATTACAATGGCGCCCCTAAAGACAATCTACCTATACAGACGGTTCTCCGTACCTCTTGTCTGCGTTTTGAAATTAATGAGAAGCGGGTGAAGGAAAGGGGCTTCCAAAAATAAATCAGAGCACCTTCAGCATTTTCAGAGCAACTTCAAATACGCCGCATCAGACTTTCAATATTTGTACAGTACCATTGCATGCGACCAGTTCAATTCAGTGCCATGTCGATTCTAAGAACCTGAGAAGAATAGAAAACCCCAGGGGGGTTGCTGGGAAAAGATAATTTGAAGAAAGGGAGGAAGGATAAAACTAAAGGTTATTCAAGCTGATCTGTATTTGGTTTGATCCTCATGCTGTACACGGCCATGGGCATCATCGGGGGTGAGGGTGACAGTTGACACCCCACCATCGGATATATCCGTGGACAATTCTAAAATCTGAGGATATGAGGACTTTTTATTTTTAAAAAAATACCAGATATTTTTGGAGGGGGAAGAGGGGGTTGGACGATTTTCTGAGCAGTTGGTCCGACCCCTTGTGTGGGCAGTGTCCAGTATTTTGAAGCATTTCTTAGTTTCACCTGTTTTAAATACAAAACTGGACTGATTCGAACCTTGTTGGATAGGGCTTACAAATCAGCAGTAATTCCAATCTCTTTCATGTCAGTATTGACAACCTGAGCAAGGTTTTGAAAAGGAATTTGTATCCAGGTTGGCTAATCGACAGGTCAGTGAACCAATATCTGCAGAAGGTTCAAAATCAAAATGATGTGAGAACAGAGCAAAGAACAAAAAGGTATTTCAAGTTGCCTTACATTGGCAACCCATCTAAGAAACTGAAATCAATGGCCAAACAATACTGTAAAGATCTTTTTATTATCATTTCCTTTTCGTCATTTAAACTCAATTCTTTGTTATCTGTTAAAGATTCTATTCCCCAAGAGCTCCGTGCTCGTGTTATATATTAATTCACCTGTGCGAGATGTAAGGCTCGTTACATTGGCCAGACCAAACGTCATTATATCAAGTACAGGAGCACTTGGGGAAGGACAAAAACTCTCACGTCTGGAAACACTTACAATCTTCAAAACAATGTCTGTCAGAATGTAACCCACAATGCTTCAAAATACTGGACACTGCCCACACAGATTTTCAACTCAAAATAAAAGAAGGCCTATACATCGATTGGACCAAACCCAAACTCAACCAACAGTTGTACAATTACCAAATATTGCTTTCTATTTAACTGTATGTATTGTTCACCCAGGTCCTTGACCAGACAGGTCCCTCACCCCATTAAGTACATTTTGACAGAGCTTATAAACTGTTCATGTTATTTAGTATTATGTAATCTGAAAGTATATATAGCACCGTCTCTGTTTAAAAAAATCAGGCTGATGATGGAGTATGACTCAGAAACATGTTCCGTTTTAAAATTTATGTCTTCTTTGTCGTTTTTATTTTTAAGTTAACTATCGTGTCGTTCTTTTAGAAATGATATTATGTGAAAAATGTTTGTAAACTTGGTAGCATATTTTAGGGTCAATAAAGATTTTTTTCTGATTAATTCAATACATCACTTGAAAATGTCGTATACTTGCTTTAAACTTGACCAAAACTCATGATTACCTGAGCATCGCTATCAACTTGACCTGACGGTTGACACGGTAGTTAATTCCGACTCGGAAAACGGCGTAATGTGCAATATTGCAAACCAAACACATAAGTATCGAAAATTTGCGCGAAGTGACAGCGGAATCATTTTACAGATAGGTGGTAAACAGAAAGTTTTCCGAAAGTGCCTAAAATGGCGTTCATGTCTTAAGAGCAAGAAGTGATTATTATTTTTCTTTGAAGAGGGTAAAAGGCTAGACGTCTGCATCATTAATCATTCGGAACGATCAAAAGCGTCAGTAGAAATTCAGAATGGATGGGGCGTGTGGGAGCAAAGAAAGTGAAAAATAGATTAAAAAATAGATTCAAAGCCAATCAATAATTTCCATTTGCAAGGGATTTCAAAAATTCAACCTATAATGTCAAAGTTACAATTTGTAGAGAGAAAGGTACCAAAAATTTACGGTCACATGACTCTCCAAGAACATAATACATTGTTGTGAGAGTTTGATACAGTGAAAAATAAGAAATAAAGGTCTCAGCTTTTCAAGTTTGCCTACAAAAGTGAATACCCGTCTTTTGATTTTGAAATATATTATGCCAACCGGAAAACATAGATCATCCAAAATAAAGGAAGGTTCTCAAATACGTCACAATAGTGGTACTCTCGAATCTACATATTTATCGATGACATGAGCTGCAGCGCACGAGCCCTATAGAGACCGTCATTGTTCTGTCTAGTGCGTGAACCTTCAGAAATGATCGCGGTCTCGTGGGGCCTTCTTTTCTGATGGTTTACTAGACCGACATAGCTGGGGAGCGTTTCATCAAGCGTTTTGTCAGTGAATTTTACCGACAACTGTTATAAGCTACTGAAATCCTTGCATCTGATTGGCTGAGAACAAATTTGTCAGTAAAAATCACTGACAAAACGCTTGATGAAACGCTCCCCTGGTCTCGTGGGCTGTCGCTTTATATGATGTCTTCTTCCTGGCTACAATAAGCTGAAAGAAGCGTGTAAAGAAAGGGGGGGGGGGGTGGGGCTTGAATACAAACAAAGCCCCTCTAGCTACACCTTGAAAAGTTTTAAATAAGCCTGCAAACTACTTGAGGCACATAGGTGATGAAAGACTTTAATGTCCGTGGAAGAATCTTATGGAAAACATGGAAATAGAAGTGTTTTGACATGTACCGGCGATGGCGCTCATGTCTGTCTATGAAGGATGTATTGATCAGCTCGCATCCTTCTTCAAGTGGCAAAATGGAAACGACATTAATCAACCATGACAATGTGCGTAGATGCTGGTAATGGGATAAGTGCTTTAAATGGGGATAAAAGCAGAGGAAACCGGTGTGTCTGTACCATTTTCCCCTCCGCATCGATTTGGCTTGAATCGGATTTTGCTGTCGATCATTTGCCTGACGCAGAACTGCGCCAGCAACTCGTGCGCGGTCTTTGACGCAGCTTGTGAAGGTGACATTGTACTAAAAACACCATTGCAAAATTTACAGTGCCTTCACAGGCTTGAACATTAATAAAACAATCATATAAATGACGCCTGGTGTACTTGTGCAATCGGTATAATACTCCCTATATTATTCTACACGGTATAGTCACCGAAATTTCATATGAAATCACTGTCCACTACCTCGGGGCTTGAAGAGAGGCAGTGAGTGGTCTCGCATCGTATGGAAAACAGGGGAGCGTTTCATCAGGCGTTTTGTTAGTGATTTTACTGACAAATTTGCTCTCAGCCAATCAGATGCAAGGATTTCAGTAGCTTATAACAGTTGTCGGTAAAAATCACTGACAAAACACTTGTTGAAACGCTCCCCAGAACCTTATTGTGTAAAGGCCGGCTCACACGATGCGTCATTTCGATTGCGTCAGTACCTGCGCTAATAGAGCCTGTGAAGGCAATACAAATATACGACATTTATCAAAAGTATTGTTTGCACTATTCATTTTGCAATCACTTTTTAAACGATATCACTCATTCATGACTCGCATAAGACCTTACCAGTCACTTGACGTGGCCCTAAAAGGTCAGCAAATAACTTCAGTCTCGTGTGAGCCGGGCCTAAGAAATGAAGTAAAATGGTATGGACGTGTCTTGAGATATATTCACTTAGCTGAAATTTAGCTTTGTTCAGAGTGAAAATGTGTTCCCCGAAAATGACAATGACGAAGTTTGCCGATTCCACTCTCTAAGCTCACTCCTCGGTCTTGCGTTTAGCGAGCTAGAAAACTCCACCTCCTGTAAAAGTTCAGGTGAGACAGGGCTGAATCGATCGCAAAGACATGCATGAATTTTTGCACTCATTAAATCTTTTACATTATTATACCCACATTCAAGGATATTTTGATAAAAATGTGTAAAATAGTAACTAACAAAGAAACACTGAAAATTTCGATAAGCAAAATTTAGTAAAACGTGAAATTTAAAGCTAATTTGAGGTCCGCTGTGTAGCGTGGACTTCAACTCTGTATACCTTATGGATACGCGATGCCGAGTTCGCCCTATAGTGCTGAGTTAGCCCGACCCGACATACGGGAGCGCACACGATGGAGGAACATTTCTGTTGCCTACGTCTGAACTTTCTTCGATCTCAACAGTAGCGTCTCTTTAATCAGGGAACTGTAACGTCTTGACAGTTCCTTGCTTTAACCTTCCACGTGAAAGCCTCTCCATTTCCCCCAAAGTAACCCCCGTAATGACTGTAGTTTGTTTTAATTTCCTCAAAGTGACTATCACTTACCCCAAATAATCGACTTGCTTAGAAAATGAGGTTTTTTATAGACTTAACTAATCATTGGAATCATTTACTAATTGGAAAAGTTTCGCCAAGGATGTACTAGTCGAGCTTGCCTATATAGTACTTCATTGGTTTCACCAATTTCTTTAATTGTCGTGAGCGGTTTAAACTGCCCATTTTTTAAATAAAAGGTTGCACACATCAGTTTATGATAATGAAAATCATGCATTTCTTCTTGAAATTCAACATGGGCCTATGAATTGTAAAGTTAAATATATTTTTTTTTAAATGAGGTGAAGATTGACAATGGATAAATCACTATGATGGAAAATGTTACATTTGGAGAAATCTAAAGATGTTTTACATGGTTCAGGAAGAAGATGGGCAAGGGAAAAAGCTAAGAAGAATAACATAAAAAAAGGTGAACTAAAGATGAGGAAAGGAAGAACGAAAACAAGATGGGGTGATACCATGGCAACGACGGGATAATGATCGGTATAATACACTCATCTTAAAACGAGTTGAATATCTTTCTAATCATTCTCCGCTGCTTTCAGGTTTGCAGTTAGATATGTCAGCTCCCGATGACAATCAAATATTTGCCAAGCAATTTGGCGCGTGTACCGGTAACACCATTTTATCTGTGGTGAGAAGAGGGTGGTTATGGTTCACTCGTGTGAAGTGCTTTCTGTTTGCAAAACATTCCCAGATACATGTACATGAACGATTGATGGAAAGGGACAAACAAGTCAACATGGAAGAAATTTCCTTAATTTGATGACAATGAACGGAGCGAAGCGCGTCTGCGCCTGTCGATCAAACAATAATTTCCGCTGATGTCGAAATAGCGGAGAGATATGGGGCACGCTCCCCCCCCCCCTCCCACCTAAAAAAAAGGAAGAATGAAAGAGGCATTGTGCAAATAAGATGTTAAGACCCCCTCCCACACCCTCTGCTCACTCTACGACCTTGAGTCACAAGTGCATCCCCAATTATTGCTTGACACACGCTACACCACTCTTGGGGGAGACGGATGCGAACGGGATGGGGAAGAGAAAAGAAAAATGTCATTCCATGGGAATATAGGCCACATTGGAGCAATTTCTGTAAATACATGATAATTCCAAGATATACTGACAATCAACCTGGGGAGTAGCTAAACCGTTGCCGATTTAGTTAGCCGAAAGTCTTTGAACAAGAAAATAAAGAAAAGAAAAATGCTTAATGTGCCCATGCATGTTAACAAAAAAAAAAATCACCGGCGTAGACATGCATAATAATTATCCATAGTTAGTGGGGGGTGATCTATTCATCATCCCCACTAACAATAGAAAGTGTTTGTGTATCTACGCCACTGCAAAATTATTAAACAAGGAAAAAATCAAATAAACCAACAACAAAAAAGGCCTAACATACTGATAAAGCTTTAAAAAATTGTAGACATAATTATTTTTTTTAAGGAGGGGTGGAGGAGATTTCCGCCTAGGGGGTGTCGCACTTTCACATCCACTCAACATGCTCAGGCCTCACAGCACAATTTCATTCGTGTCCTGGGCCCTGTTTCATAAAACTGGGCATCATTGACAAGTTGCAATAACAGTTCTAAGTTACTGAAATCCTTGCATCTGATTGGCTGAAAGCAAATTTATCGGTAAAAATCACCGACAAGACACTTGATGAAACGCCCCCTGGTGTGCAGACTGGTCATTTTATAATTACTCATACCACAACCTCATTTGTTAACTCATGTTTTGATCGAAAATTGATTTTTTTTTTGCAACGTTCACGAGAAAATTTTAGGCTATCTCTACCGTCTCATAATAATTAGGGCAATACAATCTATTCATGAAATTCATGGACTCTAATTCACGTCTTGTGGGACTACAAAATGGTTTTTCTAGATGTCAAACGTATTTCTTTTCACACGTCGATTGCCTCGACGTTTATCAAATTGTACTTGATAAAACGAGAACGCAATTTCTCATTTCCCCCTTTTTTCTCATAAAGTTTTTGACTTGCAGTCGGTTTTCAAGGTTTCATATGAACATGATGAAAGTATCAGAGTTACACAAATCGATTTCAAATCATTCCACAACAGACTAGAGCAAATCACATCAGTCAACCAGACATAAATAGGGAACAAGAAAGTGAATAATATTGATAGCCCAGATATCAAATACAAGCTCAACATTCTTGTTTTCTCTCATAAAAGTGGAAGAAACGTGATGGGCCTCATTTTGTTTCCGAAGATTGGTTATAAACTTGGTGTATAATATACAAATATCGATTTTACATCACTCAATTACGAAATGAGAGCAATCAAAGCTGTTACCTGAAAGAGCAGAAGAAGTCGGAGAAAGAAACAACAAAACTGGGACACACACACACACACACACACACATACACGGAGAGAGAGAGAGAGAGGGGGGAGGGGGAGAGAGAGAGATGTCAAGAGAGACACAGACAGAGAGGAAGGGTGAGAGAGTAGAAAAGGAGAAGATGGAAAGGGAAGAAAAACAGTGAGAAAGAGAAAGTGATAGAGAACGACAAATTGAGAATGAGAGAAATAGTGAAGGAGAGCTGAGAGAATAAGAGGGAGGGAGAGAGAGAGAGGGAGATACAGACAGACAGAGATAAACAGAGAGAGGAGTGGTTGCCGGTGACGGATTTTAGAGCGAGCACAATACTGGCAGACGACGATCAAATACGATGCTGTGTGAAATGAAATCACCAGAGAAATGTAACAAATTAAGAAAAAATACATCAAACATAAAAGCAGAAAAGTCCAGATAATTTGATTTAAAGTGATGTAAACACGAATGTTTATTTATGGTTTAGACAAAACACTTCCTGCAAAAAAGGGTTTCACAAAAAGCAAGAAGAAAACTACCCCGTTAAAAATGAATAAAGGAGAAATTACCTCAAGTGACTATCTTCTGTGGTCAGCATATCTCATATATAGGTCAAAGATCGTGGTCAAAGAACGTGGTCATGAATAATAATTATTTTACCTTCTATACACTCTTTACTTTTCAAGAAAAAAGGGAATAATCATGAAAAATATATGAATTCAATGAATTTATTATCACTGACGACTTCGAAGAAATCAGGAATAAAATACGATGTCCGCAAGAGATCTTTCAAACTTGCCGAGGTCTACAGTTCTCTTGTAGGTTATCAAATATTTTTTTGGTATAATGATAATAATGATAATAATAATAACGATAATAATAATAATATACCATATCTTTAAATGTATAGCACATATGTTTCACAATATATCTTATGCGCTGTAATAGAGAGGAAGAAAGGAAAATTGATATATCCATACCATATGACAGAATAATTAATATTCTTTCAAATGGCATCTTGGTTAGGTTTCCAGGGTCATGCATCACTGAATACCATTGTCTTCAAAGTTTTGTGCAAAAATCTAGTTGGTTCACTTCTTGTAAAACACAATAGGCATGATGTTAAAGAGCTACCTTTTGTAAAATTGCCGGAGAGCTCCAAATGATCAATCATTATGAAATTTGCTTAGTAACGAATGGACATGAAGCGCAACCAAGCTAGTTAACAAAGATATTTTAACCCAAACCTTGCCTATTGTGTTTTAAATGAAAGTGAACCAACTAGAATTTTGCATTTAATTTAATTTAATTTTGAAGACAACAGTGTTCGCTGATGCGTGACCCTGGAAACCTAAACAAGTTACATCTGGAAAGCAAATTAATTACTCTTTCATATGATGCGAAATTCAACTCCGGTGAATATATAGTCCATTTACAGGAAATTTTCAAAGTTGGGTTTCCTTTTTTAAACACCCAGTATATCACTTCGCGTTTCTGTAAATTTTATATGAGAAGCAATGACTGGAGGAAAGTAATTCACTGTCATGATCATAGCCGACTTCAATGATATCGGTTGTAAAGGTCATCGTCATTGCGTCTCGTTCAAGTCGTCAATCGTAGTTTTGAATGATATATACCCTCATCATGCATAGTACCACTCTTCATTTTCGTGGAAAATTTATTCGGAGTAAAACGATGAGATATGAATTCGATGAATTCATATCTCATAGTATTCATAGTTCTCATCGTATTCATAGTTGAATTCGATGAATTCAACTTAGCCGGCTTTGATGACACTGGTGATGGAAAGCAAGGTCCACAGGAGTTTGACATTTCTCGCTAGAGGTCATCAATCATGGGTCAAGGTTAAATTTATGCCCTCGTTAGGCTTAGTATATACTATTAGATAATACTCTTTTAAAATGACAAGCGATCTCTTACGTCACTCCCAGAGGGATTGAGAATAGAGTGGAAATTTGCTGGAATAAATTCATTCATTGTCATGATCACGGCCTACTTCGATGATAGCGGATATCACGGTCATCACCAGTCTGTCTCGCTGAGGTCAGCAATCGTAGTTTTGAATCATTTATACCCACATTACTATAGTACGCGATGAATTTTAACTTCACTTTCGTGGAAAATTTCGTCCGCTGAAAGCCAGAAGGGCGTTAACTCACATAATTTTTACATACTAGAGTGGCCTTCAGGCGCTGGGTGGACTATTCATTAGAAGGGAAACGATGAGCGGAATGAAATATGAATTCAATGTCATGAACAATGACCAGATGACAGCAGGGGTGATGTCCATATGCCCAACAAATGTCTCGTTAAGATCATAGACATGCTTTAAAATACCCTGTACTCTGATTACTTAACCTAATCTATGTAAAATGCATATATGGAAAACAATGGTTTTGAAAGGAAATATGAATTCCTTGACATGAACGTAGCCGATGTTGATGACCTTCGGGATGAAATCCGATGTCCTCAAGAGTTCCTTCAGACTCCCCGAGGTCTACATGTCTCATGTATGTCATCAAATTAAGGTTTGTTAATTCCTGCATTAGTGTATTACTTCACTTTCATGTAAAATTCATAAATGAAAAAAATAGTTGAAAGGAAATATGAATTCCGTGTCACGAACGTCAAGACCTTCGGGATAAAACTTGATGTCCGCAGGAGTTCCCTCAAACTCTCCGAGGTCTTAGCGTCTCTTAATTGTAGGCCATCAAAATGATGAAATTCAAAGTCTATTATCTTAGTGTCTCGGTTAAGTAACAAAATAAGATTTGTTAATACCCGCATTTGGATATTAATTCACTTCTATGTAAATGTCATCAGTAAGACAAAGATGGCTGAAAGGAAACATAAATTCAATGTCATAAACGATGACATTTGTGAAGAATTCAGTGTCCGCAAGAGTTTCCCCAAACACCCTGAGGTCTAAGTGTCTCATCTAGATCGTCAAACAATTTTTAACTCCCCTTTTTTGTGTTTTACTTCATTACTTTTATGTAAAATTCATAAATGCTAAACAATGGATAAACGGAAATATAAATTATGTCATGATCATGATGGTCGTAGCGTGGTTCGGGGACAGTGCAAGTGACATTTGATGACATCGGGGATGACATCGGAGGGTGATCTCAGGGGATCATGTTGGGGATCATCCTCTCTCGGCGAGGTGAGAGTGGACGGATAGCATTACAGGATTACTGTCGTCTGCCTTCCACTCCCCCATTGGGAATCATGATTTGTGATGTAAAAGTGACAGCGGTGAATAAAAATTGCTATGAAAATTATTGTTGGGTTGAAGAAATTCAAGAGCAACTTTTATTATTTTCCTGAAGCTAACAATAACAAAATCATTCAATAGTATTTAAAAACATAAGACAGAATTAGACATTAGATTACCTGACAGGCTCAAATCGAAGTTTATTCGGGCACACAATAATCACTTCATAATCGAAATATAGGTCACTCGAATATATATGCATATTCAGTTTTTGTTGTTATCATTTCAAAGATTTAAGCACTTTCCCTTTCAGTGATGGTTTTTTCAGACGGCGAATTTGTATTTTCTTTTCTTTTTAATTTATAAATTCCATAAGTGAATAAAACTACACTGACATGGAATGCTATAAAATGGGCAGTGATGCCGAAAAGAAAAGAAAAGAAAAACCCAAACAGAAAACAAAAACAAAAAGCAAAAACACTGCCTTATGCATGGGGACATGTTCTATCGTTTTTAGTTTATAAAAACACTGGAACCACCGAGCCGATTCTGTTTATTCATGCACATCCCTCTTATTAACATGGTAATTGTCTTTAATTGCACATTAATGAATCGTGGACGTCCAAGTTTAGTAAGTCATTGGCCGGAGATCAAAGCGGCAAGGTTAGTATCAAAGTACATGTACCGACAAATTAATTTCAAAGTTAGCAGACGATAATCAAAAGTAATCAGGCTCCCGATCACGATATAGCGTTGATGACCTGAGAGTTGATTTGTTGTTGTTGTTGTTGTTGTGAAAGGTTAATCGAGAGAGGACGTTATACCGTCGACTCAAAGGTTATATAGGCAAGGTCATTGCTTGAGTAGAATTAATAGCTAATTCTGATACCGATATAATCGTTGATGACTTGAGAGGTGATTTGTTGTTGTTGTTATTGCCGCTGCTGGTGCTGCTGATGGTACGAAGCGAGAGGGTAATGAAGAAAAGGAGACCTTATTTGCGTGAAACTTGCAGTCGACTGCAAGGTTATATCGGCAAGGTCATTGCCTGAGTTAGAATTAATAGATAATTCTGATCCCGATAGATCGTTGGTGACTTGGGATGTAATTTCTTCTTGTTGTTGTTGATGGTGATTACAAGAAGGCGAGGGGGCAATCAAGACAGGGTCGTTATTTGCTTTAAACTTACCGTCGACTCCAAGACTATACAGGCAAGGTCATGGACTGATATGACTGAGCTGGAATTAGAATTAACAGATAATGGTTAATAAACTGATGAAGCTATAAGTAGCTTGGTGGAGCAAGTAAACACGCATGGTAAATGTCTTCAAGCTTGAGAAGAGCTAGCTGCATTCTCAACGAAGAGACATACAATACTGCACTTGATATATCTGCGTTTTATATGCTCAGGCACGCGTTTAATCTGCCTATTTTTGTAGGAATGGATTTCTAGCCGTTGAAAGTCTGAAGACGCAGAGTGGCTACCCCCAATACAGCACTAAACAAAAAATATTTCGGATAAATTCATTTACATCGGGAGATTATAAAATTTGTCCTCTCTGGGGAGGGGGAAGAAAAGTAAGCATGTGTCTTCCACCCCTCCACCCCTTTTGAAATCGAATGGCACCAACATATTCCTTGACCCCGAAATTTAGAACTTGTCCGATGCTCTCTCTCTCTTTCTTTCTATCTCTCCCTCCCCAATCTCTCGCTCTCTCTCTCTCTCTCACCCTCTCCTATCCCTCGACTCTCTCCCCCTCTGTCCTCCCTACTCACACTCTCCCTCTCTCTCTCCCATCTCTTCCCTCCCTCAATTTGTTCTCGTTTTCTCTTACATGTCTTACTCCCCTCTAATCTACCCCTCTCCCCCTCGCCCCTCTCTCTCTTCTTCCACTCTCTTTCTTTCTCTCCAGTGATCAAACCCACTGAAGTGCCTGTAAAATCCGAATGATTTCCACTCAGACGGATTGATGGACAAATGTTGTTGCTAGGCAACGGTTTCGTCATCAGGAGCAAATGACTAAAAATCCTTCCCATTTTAGTCACAACAATTTCGCTCTTCGTTACAGACAAATCTGGTGACAATTTAAAGGAAGTAACCCTATTTCGAGACGACTTCTTTTTCTTTATACTTTCAAACTTTGAAAAGCATTTCAAGAAGTTGAATCTCCATGCCTGTTTCAACGATTGTACTGTTCTAGTTTTCGGTGGCGATAAACCTGGTGATGGTGACTCCTTCAGGTGTGTTCTCACTATTTTGGGATTCTTTCTGTTTACTGTTTACTGTTTACTTACACCAAAAGATATGAATTTAATAAAATTCCTGCTCCTGACAGCATAAAGCCATGAATAATCGTTGAATTTGGCAGATAAAAAGGCAGATACCATATGTCTTTTAGATCATGACACTTTTTCGTAACAATGTTACCAAAGTGTATTTGGCAAGGTAGTACTGAGCTGATCTAAAAATGATTCTAGGACAACTACCCCCCCCCCCGTACAATTACACCGGGGACAACTACCCCGGGGACAATTACCCCAAGGACAATTACTAGTTGGGGGAGGGAGGGGGCGGTAAGCCGATCAGGGGGATCTGGGGGTAATTGTCCTGGGGGTAATCGTCCCAGGGGGTAATTGTCCTGGGGATTATTGCCCGGGGGTAATTGTCCTTGGGTGTAGTTGTCCCCGGGTTTATTGTCCAGTGGGTAGTTGTCCTGATACGGTAAAGAGGGAAAGTCCGAGGCAATTTGTCCAATTACATTAAATTCAGTGTGATAATTGAAGTAAGTAATGAGCAATAGAGCATGAAGAGTCCGACTTCAAAGAAACAATTTTCTTGAAATCCCCCGACATTTTTACTTAGCCATTGTACCAAATGGCACGGACTCTACACGACACAAATCCCATAGAGAATATTTACGTGGCAAACAAAGAGAAGTTTTCCTTTTTTGCCTTAAAAGTAGTAATATGTCACACGATCTATGGGATGTGAACTTTTATCGCTTTCATTTTGGGGAGGAACAGAATCATTAAAACCATCTTCAAACCTAGACACAACAACCAGAAGCCATGTCTGATGCCAAAATGCCATTTCCCTCTAGTCATTCACGAACCCGGATAATATGGTTGAAGTTATTTGTACTGTATCGAGATCATTGTAAAAGTGACATGCCACAAAAGTCAAATTTCTTGAAACCTTTGAAGGAGTCTTTCAGAAATTTTGTTTTGGTTTGGTTTCTCGGTTTGTATATAATATGTAGCGTGTTTCTTAAAAAAATGATACCCAACTTTTCTCATCAATAATTATTACTAGAAAAATGATTATGTCCGGATTAATTATTCTTATTAATCATGTCAAGTTTATTTCATCTTCTTTCATATGATACCAAATATATAATGATATTGTCATGCATGAATTAATTTGAAAGGTTTTAAGTGAGTGATGCCAAAAGTAGTTTGTGCACAGAAGTAATGCCAAGTGTAATTCCATTAAGTATAATGCAAAGAAACAAAACAAGCGATAAATACAATAAAGTATAATTATACAAAATTTTTGTCATTATTGCCTAGTAGTAAAACATTCCAATCTTACAATTAATGGCAGATCTTACCCTACTTTCATACCAAATGAATGTAGGATATCATGATCCGCACCCAGCAAAAAATCAGACTATCCTAGCATATTGCAAACCCGGAAAGACCTCCAAAAGTGTCACTCATAAGCTAGCTTTACTGATCACGTGACCCCAAGGCGTTGATTGGATCAATATCACGTGATCATAGAAGCTCACCCAATCAAGCCGCGGCCTGAGGCCAAACGTCAACACGGTCAAAACATGCATTCTTTACTGCTGGGAGTACGTAAAAGGAACATCCACTTGTAAGTCATATTGATCGGGCGTTGTAGTTAAAGATTGAAATCCAATTTGACTACCAATCTAGGTCTTGCTGATATTTTATAGTTCGGTTCGTAGCATCTTTTTCTTTCTAGGCCAGATGCTGCAGGCAGTCCCATATGCTTACTCAGTGGGGTCATATAGTGGCCATGACAATGCTTCCAATAACAAAATTGCCTACAGGTGGGTGTTGCAGAAAACATTACAGAAAAGAAAAAGATGTAACTATTTTTCAGAGATTTCTCACTTGAATAAAACATTTGGCTTTACTTACATAAATGAAATAATCACTAGAGCTCTATGTTTTCTTTTCTTTTTGATTTCCCTTTCCAGTATAAATCTATAAAGAAGGTTTACTAATTATTTTTTTTTAATTAAGAAAATACAAAAATACGAAAGAAAAAAGTAGAATGTATTAATTTTTAAAATGAAAGCTTGCAGTACGATCATGCAACCGGCGTCTAACATGTCTATGCCAAACGATATTCGTAACTAAAATTAAACCCTGTAGACGATCTCGATTTATCAGGGTAGATTAATATGTAATCAGAAACATAATGCCCCAGGCTTCCCAAAGTTATAATTATAGGTTATTATCCTGCTAATCAACTGCAAATAATATTGCAAAAACACCTCCGCACTTTCATTAAGTGTACTAATTATTAAGATGCCCATAGTCATATATCTATATCTCTCTTATATTTTCTGTGCATCGTATTTTATTGTCATATTACTAGAATGTAATACGCATTAATATGTTCACTGCATGTAATGTGAACCTATTCTGCAAACCTTTTAATGGTTTTGTAAGGCTGTGATTTTTTAAAATCGAAATTAGAAATAAATGAAATGAAAAATAGGTTCATCTCGTTGTTACAGAGAAACGCTATTACTGTTTACGTGTAGAAGATGCCATGCGGTTACCGAGATGAACAAATGGTCATCTTAATCCGTATTCTTAATGTGCGAAGGTATTTTGAATGCAAATTGATTCCCTGACAGCATAAATATACATGTATATCACAAAAGCGCTTTCGATTTAACCTCTTCAGGTGAAGTGAGCCTTTGATATTTTACATGACTCTGTATACAAGTACAATTAAGGAAATACAGTAATATTCAAATGAGGACAAGGTTTATCTCATTGTCCTATAGGGTAGTTGTTTTTACGACGTAATTAGTCGCAGTATCAATCTTAGATTAAGCGTTGTAAGTAGGAAGTCTGTTATGTTCAGTTTGTTTGCGAATCCTAATCCGCAGGGACCGCGGAAGTGGGGGGCTGGGGGCGGGGGCTGCAGCCCCCACTTTTTTCAGTAAACACGTGCAAACGTATGGCAGTGCAAAAATGTGGTATACACGCAGCCCCCCACCCCCCCCCAAACAAAAAAAATTGGAAGCAGGATAAAACAAAATATATAGTAAAGAATGATAACTTGCACAAATATCTTCATGGTTTGCCTGATATATTTGCAAAGTCCGCCGTTTATTATACTTTAGTTGTCAGATTTTCAAAATATAAAAATAATTCTTGAAAGTGTGTGATTCACATTCCATTAATCTGTTAATGATTAACCAATCCAAACACTGTTATACGTATTATCTGGTTATAAACACTATATACATGCAGTGCGTGAACTAACTTCACCTGATACAGAAAAGGAAGAGAGCGAGAGAGAAAGAAAAGGGAGAGAGAGAGAGAATTATCATTGTCGCAAAACCCTGAGATAGAACAAAACACAATAACATAGTAATGTAATACAGAATAACGCTGGGATTTAGGTAACTGCATAAATTATCAAACTACAAATACGAATACACGACAAAATAGCAGGATAGACAATCAAGACGGCATTTAAAGCGACAAACATCAAATTACATGCACAACTCAGCTGAAAATGTCGTGGTCGTCATCTTGTCATGTCGTTTTAGCCTCTCATGCTAGATCCGCTCCTCAAATGCCTTCATTTCCCGTCACTTGAACAGCTGGAAGAAGATTAATCTGTTCAACATCGTAGCTGGGAGGGTGGGCGAACACCTCGCAATTTAAAGTTTTCTGTCGGGAAATATTTAATTGTTTTCAGTAAGCATATACATATTGTCATTTCGTCAAATCTAAGATCCGTAAAAAATTCTTTGCTGAGTGTAGGGTAGGTGTGCAGTTGGAGGGGGGGGGGGGGGCGGGAGGAGGCGGCTTCTTGAAATATTTTACACCTCGTGAGATAATTAGGTCTGACAACCCTGAACAAGTTCACATCTTCGCCTGATTGCCATGCTTTCGTCGATAGTGTTAGTTTACAAACACAGACTCTGTTTTGGCACTTTAACAACATTCATCATCATCATGTTCGTGGTGCTCTAAGCCCAACATTAGCCTGACATACTGTAAACAGCAATAGTACATGATCGGTATTTTTACCTGTATAGTTTAGTCTGCATCAGAAATTAGACTTATCGTTATAGGACCCTGCATAATATGTGGCTAAAAATTAGTTGGTGACTTCATATTGGATGGGTGTACCGTTCTCAATGGCGACTGGACGAATTGTTTTGATGAATTGAATTCAGTGATGATATGACATTTCGATTCGGCTAGTGTGTGTGTGTGTGGGTCTGTTTAGCAGTATGTCCGAGGACATTTTCGGACAGAGAACAAAAAAAAAATCATGACAACAATGGTCCTCGGAAGCCGGACAATAGTCCTCGAACGTCGAACAATGAATTTGTGCTTTATTCCGTCGACTGTCCGAGGACGAGGAACAATAGAGGAACAATACCTGTCCTCGGAAGTAAAGCCATGTAGAGCTGTGTGTGAGGGTGTGTTTGTGTGTGTGTGGGTGTGTGCGTGGGGTGCGCGGGTGTGCGCGCGTGTGTTTGTGTGTGTGTGTGGGGGGGGGGGGGGGGCGTCAGTTGATTTCCATGGACATAAAAGGAGTATCCTTGTATGTATGATCAATTCCTCTATAATTTGATGATAATTAATTCTTTTAAAAAGGAAAACACTTACTTATACAAATGTAAATGGATCTTCTTTCGACAGCTTTTTCGCAGATTTGTTTGGAAGGGTGATCGTGATGAAAGTGATAACAAATATGATGCTCTTTAACCCCCCCTCAAAAAACAATAAATAAAATTAATGAATGCACATGCCTTATTCTTATCGGTGGTGTTCATATCCCTTCTGACATGTCTGGAGGAATTATTTAGCTGCATTCTTGTTGACTTTGAAGGACAGCATTGTACTAGCGCTCTTTATTTCAAGAGTGAGACGAACATTCCCCCACACCTAATATAAACAAGAATCGAGAGACACAATGACGGAAGGTAGAGAGATAGAGAGAGGAAGAGCGAAGGAGAGAGAAAGAGAAAGAGAGAGAGAGAAAGGTAAGGAGAGAGAAAGAGAGAGAGAAGAGCGAAGGAGAGATAAAGAGAAAGAGAGAGAGCGAGAGAAAGGGAAGAAAGAGACAGAGAGAGAGAGTGGGGGAGGGAGAGTGGGGGAAAGAGATGTAAATAGAGATAGCAGAATATATATATATATAGAGAGAGAGAGAGCGGGGGGGGGGGGGGTGAGAGATGGAGAGATATATCTAGATAGACATAGAGAGATAGGGGGTGAGACAGAGATGGAAATAGAGATGCAATATAGAGAGAGAGAGAGGGGTGTGAGAGATGGAAATAGAGATATCTAAAGAGAGATAGATATATATATATATAGAGAGAGAGAGAGAGAGAGAGAGAGAGAGAGAGAGAGGGAGGGAGGGGGATAACCATCGATGGTAGAAAGCGTTAATTGCAAACAACCTGGACTCCGTCTATCTTATAAAGATCTGCGATTGATTCAAATCAATCGCAACTATGAAGAGATAGGAGTTGCGATTAATTTTAAGTTACGATCGATTCCAATCAATCGCAACTCTTTATAAGACTGGGCCCTGGACATCACAACTATACATACAACCACCCAGTATTAATATGTTACGCTAAGATTATTGATAACATGCGCAGACTATCTTTGCCCTTCCATCACTGCCCTCTTCATCCCCACACCACCTGATCCGAAGGCCGTATTCAACCACGTATTCAACCATGGCATCGTCGATAATACCCCGACGGGGAAGAAAAACGAGCTCCCGTTTAGACAGCTGGACACCCGGAAAAGCAATTTGCGCAGAGATAAGAATCACGAGCTACCCGATATTCTCAAGTCAATTTCCCACACCAACGGGACGAAAAATTCCTCTTAATTCTACACTATTACGATTCCCCAAAGATACCTCTCTACCAAACATTAGTATTATATTTCATGAAAAATAGGCAGAGCCAATATATTGTCATCGGATATTGCGTTGTATGTCGCTTTTCTGCTTATATGATAGCTGTTTTCAAAAAATGCATATCATTTTTCGGTTTAGCCTGTAGGTTGTTGTTGAATACGTACTCCCTGTGGATATGCGCCAAGGCTAAGGATTGCACTTTTGAAAATATTACCAGGAATATTTTTACTCAGCTTACAGGTGCTACATTTAATATTCCACATTTCCCTGTGCACCTTAATCTATACTATGTCATTGGCATACATTTTTCCAAATTAAAAAAATCTCTCTTTCTTATATATATTTAAGTTAAATCTTTGAATTTTCAGATACGGTTTCAGTTTAATTCTGTATTAGTATTTATATAAGTAATTTGAAAACAGTGTAAAATAACCTAGAATACTGAATTTAGTATCATCGTGTAATCATATAAACGCATACCATCACTAGATTAATTTTTTTGCCAATTTCAGTTGACGGCTTTATTCGTATTCCCATCGCAGCAAGTATTACCGAATTGTGAAAATATATATAGAGTCAAAAATATGTATTTAAGAAATACATCAAAATACAAAGTTCATCACAAATATGTACAATAACAGGCAATGATGAAGAAGAAATCTAGAAGGCTCTAAAAATTATTTTTAAAAAATGAGACGGAACGCTGCTATCATGGCTATATCAGCGTGCAGTAAAAAAAGTGTTTAACGAATGGAATGGATTCTTTTCAGCAACGATTTGAATGTTACATTTATCAGTATTCATTTTCTTCCAGATCTATCCCCCAATTTTTTTTTACAAGGTATTCGTAGAATAAAGCTATTATTATTTTGTTATTATTATTACCATACGCACATGCTGTATGTTTATTACGATTATACATAAAAGGTATGGCAATATTACCCATATTAATCTACGAAAGAGACATTGAAACACAACCATGACTTAAAATATTCTATAATAATAATAATCATGACGGCATGTGAATAGATTCGCCGAATTATATAGCTATACCTTTAAAAATCCAATTCGATCTCAATGCTTTCCTTTTGTCCCATTATCACATGTTCATCTCTTATATTCTCGTCTTCATGAGATATTTTATATGCTGTTTGATTCCAATGGGGGCGTTTTTAACGATCGAAATCAAAGCAACCTGTTATGAAACGCTCACAATTACGACGATAAGTCGGATATGAGCGCTGTCAATGGCGCGTTTTATGTTTGAGATTCGCGTCTGTTTCTTTCTTGTTGGCTCTAAAAATTCAGGCGCCTCTCTCCTCAGTCGAGGACGTTAGACACTTTCTCTCGTGATCATTTAAAGGGCCAATAAATTGATGGACCCTATCACTTTCACGCTGTATTCTGGGCCAAGAGCTGCTCCACAATGCAGCACAATTTATAATATTTTGATAATGTTAGTATATTACGTTTTCTTGGTTTCATTTTATTTTCACATCGCGCCACGTCAAATAACCAAATAACTTTCCATTCAGTGTTGACATTTAAAATAATTGATTTACAATTTATGTGTGTTTACTCGCTTTACAAAGCCGAGCGTGCCATCAACGACAACATCACCAACATCATCATCATCAACATCCTCATTATCATCAACATCATCATCATCATCAACATCAACATCAGCATCATTATCATCATCAATATTATCATCATCATCATCACCATCATCCCTCTCCCTCTCTCTCTCTCCATTACTATTACTACAAATACTACTTCTTCTACAAGTACTTCTTCTTCTACTACTACTACAACTACTACTACTACTACTACTACTACTACTACTACTACTATACTACAACTACTACCACTACTACTACTACTACTACTAGTACTACTACTACTACTACTACTACTACTACTACCACCACCACCACTACTACTACTATACTACAACTACTACTACTACTACTATACTACTACCACTACTACTACTACACTACTGCTCATACTACTACTACTACTACTACTACTACTACTACTACTACGCTACTGCTCATACTACTACTACTTCTACTACTACTACTACTACTATACTACTACTACTACTACTACTACTACTACTACTACTACTACTACTATACTACTGCTCATACTACTACTGCAGCCGCTACTGATGCTGCTGCTTCTGCTTTTTCTACTTGCTGCATTTTTTGTTACTATACATGCTATACTGTTGCTGCTGCTGCTGCTACTACTTCTACTACTACAACTACAACAACGACTACTACTACTACTACTATACTAACATTACAACTACAATTGCTTCTGCTCTTTTTTTCCTACTTGCTGCATAATTATGTTGCTACTATATACTGCTACTGCTGCTGCCGCTGCTGCTGCTACTACTACTGCTACTACTACTATACTACCACTACTACTACTACTGCTACTACTACTACTACTACTACTACTACTACTACCAGTTCTACTACTACTACTACTACTACTACTACCAGTTCTACTACTACTACTACTGCTCATACTACTACTACTTCTGCTGCTGCTGCTGCTTCTGCTTTTCCTAGTTGCTGCATATTTTGTTACTATACATGCTATACTGCTACTGCTGCTGCTGCTACTACTACTACTACTATTACTACTACTACTGCTCATACTGCTGCTACTACTACTACTACTACTACTACTACTAAGTCTACTTACTTTTACTTTTTCTAGGACTACTGATGACCTTTCTTCCACACTTCTCCTATCTTTTCTACCGTGTGTCTTATTTATGTAGCTCGCTAGTTACGAAGCAATAAACTCAAGTGCAGCAAAAAGTACGGCGCTTTTTCGAGGACGATGCAAACTAGTTCGTTTGCACAAACTCTCCTCGCAACCTATTCGATATTGCAATGAAGCGAAGGTCAAAAGGAAAAACTAGAACTAGTCAAACGCACTTGTGTATTTAACCCCTCCACATTCAGAAGACAATCTAAGTTTAAAGGCATTCTGTTTCAAATGAAAGCCCTAAAATCTGCGAAAATCAGTGAAACTTTGGAAAGGTTATGGTGAACAATAAAAAAGTTATGAAGTTGTGAATGTTGATCTCATATTGACGAATTGATCTAAGAAAGTGAAGCAACATAGGACGATTTTCAATTTATTGTTAATGAAATAAAACCAGTAACATCCTATTCTCAACTTTCTGACATATCCTTCTGAAAACAAGAATGAATGGACTACCTACAACCATAATAAACTGCTAAGCATGTTGCATCTTGCGAGTTGCTCTCCATGAAATATCAGTCACATGAACAATTTGTCTTTGTGAGATTGCCATAGATTAGTATAAAATTTTAGTTTTTTTTTTAACTTTCAGTTTTTTTATTAACTTCTTTGTGTTTTGAAAAATTCGTTCAAACTTTCACTTTACAGTAACTCCCATAATATAGTCTACAGTGCGCCCCCCCAAAAAAAAAATAAAGTAAACAGTTGGAAAAAGTCTCCCCACATAAATATTTCTTAATATTTTCAATACATTTTAATTCTTGTAGATAGCTGAGGGTTCCTCCTATACAATAACACAAAAAGATCTGACTAGTTATTACGCCTGAGTTATCTCAAACCACTTTTGTGGGTGCAAAATTCAAACTTGACAAGAATTGGTATTTGTTCTGGATGGTATCAGCAAAGTTGAGAACCGTTTGAAATTGACAGTTGGAAAAAGTCTCCCCAATTAAATATTTCAAAATATTTTCACGAAAATTTAATGAGAATTTTTCCAATCGTGTACTTTTTTCTGGGACGCACTGTATTTCCTTTTGTTTTTATCGACATCAACTCACTGTTAATGTTGTGTTTCTCCTTTAAGACGGCGCTAATCGTGCTTCTGTACGAGTTGTGAACATCCCTCCAAAATGAAAGACGTCTGATACGTGACAACTTTCAGTCTCGTCAAAGCAACGAGCAGCTGTCACATGACAAGGCAACGAGTTCAAAGATCACGTGACACATCTTCTGGGTGGATCGTATGACTTCCTTTTTAATCGATTTCTAGGCATTGTCACAGTTTCGTCGCTGGCTATCAATATCATTTTCTTCTTTCGCTTCTCACATCTGACACCTTCGCTCAAAAATACCTTGGAAAAAAACCCCCAATAGAAATATTGAGTAACAGTGCAAGATTAATGTACTTCCAGGTGGCAATAATATGTTTTTCTGTTTTGGGTTGTTTTTTTTCCATTTTGCTTCCCTATCTTGAAATATCGATTTCTAGCATTTGTCTCATTTAAAAAAATTGGGATTGTTATATTTATGTCTCTTTTCTGACGTTCAATCTTAGACCGTTCTCTTTCACGTAAACTCCTTGCATCTAATTTGTTCTAGTATTACAAGTGTCCTGATTCAATTGTTAGATAATAGAAATGTTATTTTCATGGACAGAACACCGACAGTGCAAGACTGCGCAAAATAAATAACCCGTAATTCATTTCGCTGAAATTTAAGTTTGTAGATCAATCAATAATTTGATGAAATTCACCAGTATGACATTATCGCTTTCCTATCTTATTGATTTAAAAAAGAAAATCAGCTACTTGATTCTCCTTGGTTTGAATCAATTTCATTATTACTCAAGACAGTCCCACATACTCACATTTCTGTAGTGTAAATGCAGTTATAGAGTCATTAGTAACAAAGCGATGTCTACCCATCCGAGGACGTTTATAGGTGTTGTGTTGGTGGTGCGAAAGCATTTCAAGATCTATAATCTAATTTGGTCATGTGGGGGGGGGGGGGGGGGGGGAGAGAACGACATTATTGTTAAGAGATCCTAATTTCATTTTCCCATATCTAATTTGAAATATGTTTCCATCTCAGTAACAAACTTGATATTCATAGAATTTGTTCGCAATCTTGGGGAAGGATGTCATTGTAGGATGGAATGCTTTAGGAACCTAGAAGTCATATCCTCCTTCTAAGCCTAGGTGACCCAGTTTGTAGTCAACACCACGCCAAGTTTCGCTGTGATATATATATATATATATATATATATAAAAAGAAAAAGACCAGTAGACATTTCATGCTTTTTTCTCCAACTATTTTAATATATATATATAGTAGGTAAGTAAGGCGTGAACTGCAATGGCTGAAAGTGCTCAACTATATATAGGAGCTCATATAGCTCATTATAAAAAGCCACTTACATGTATCTTTTGTTTGCTTGCTTGACTGCACTAGAATTATATGTTTATCTTAAGCTGTACTTTAATAAAACATTGTATAAGTTGATTTAGTTGCTGATGAGGCTTCGGCCGAAACAGACTGTCCAGCTAAGTCACTAAAGCAACACTTTCCGGCCTATTAAAATTTGTACTATATATATATATATATATATATATATATATATATATATTAGTTACGTTCACAAGATGGGAGCTAAACTTTAAGTTTCGCTTGTAGTTTCATAACTTTAAGTTAAGCCCCGGTCACACAGCACTCCACGTCTAAATCACGTACAAAAAGTTATGAAAATCTGGTGGACGTGGTCGTAAGTGGTAATTTTTGGTCAATTTTGGTTTGGCCGTGCTTTGTACGGGGTATGGACGTCGGCGGCTGTTCCACTGCTGAAGCACTGCCTAAGCACGGCTAACCACGTCCAGCCACGTCCAGCCACGTGTAAGGCTAAAAAAGTACGCGGAAAAAAAAAATCGATTTGTCAGTGATAAGCCGCTAAACACACGCTATTTCCCGTGATACCAACGCGTAACACCCGTCCGATGACCGTGCTCTGCCCGTGACAGACCGCTAAACTTTCGCGTCTTACCGCGTCTCCCCAAGTTTTAATCACTGCCGGAACACGGATTATCACGTGTGTTTCACATGTGTTGCACATCTTTACCACGTGTGCCGCCCGTGGTTGTCCGCGGGCTAAAAATTTGAGCATTTCAAAACTTTTTGCCGCGTCCGACGCCGTTCCGATTTTTCCCCGCGTCCTGCCACGTCTATAAATCGACCGTAGCTCGTCTTAAACTCGACATCAACGTGTTTTGGCCGTGATTAAGCGGTAAAGCGCTGTGTGACCGGGGTTTAAACTTGTAGTTATCTTGTAGTTTCAGACCGTATGAACGGACTCGTAGTTTCGAAACTTTAAGTTTACTTGTAGTTCTAGAACCACAAGTGAGCTCGTGGTTAAGGTAGAAACCATGAGCAGTGGGTGGTCCTCCGTCAAAGTTTCGCACTATGTGAACGGAATAAACTTTAAGTTGCGCAAGCTTGTGGTTAGAGATTACCTCGCTGTTCAAGTTAAACTTCCGGGTCACACCCTTCAAGCGTTATAAACATAGGATCTGTATGCGTACCGTACACACAATCGGTAATAGGGACTTTTAGAAGCAGTGGACCAGTACTTCGTCCCAGTCGACTAATTCGCGCATGTCAACGTCGTCGACTGCCCATGTTGACTACAGTTCTGATCATTTTAGATTTCACTCGACGTGTACGTACCGTCGACGTCAACCGGAAGTACACACTCAACGGATGAGCATAATAAGCCTGTTCCGGGTTAGCGCATGGTACAAATGACCCCAAATATCCACAGATATTTTAGACATGGAGGGTCCCTTTATGTGCACCTCAGAAAAATAACTCTGGGAGTGATAGAGGTGCCTCATGAATAGCTTTTGTTTCCCCCTTTAAAAAGAATACTTCCACCTGGATATCATGGAATGCACCATTAGTGCATAATTGAATAATGATTACATGACATTCATGAGCACATATCGAATATTAGTGTCAGTGGGTTTTAGAATTTGGTACAGATGACCTTTATCTGCTCATGCTCAGATTGCATCCCCGAAGTGGCTTATATATAGTTGAGCTGTTCTGATGACGTCATATACGTGAGCCTCGTCGAAGATTTCGGAGCACCGCAAAAACGAAGTGAACACGTTCTCGATTTTGCAAGTCAGGGAGGAGGACAGGGAGAGGGCGAGTGGTGCATGCGCAGTGGCGTAGAATGATGTCCTTGCGTACCCGTCGCCTAAGTGGACGTGCAATTCTAAAAGTCCCTAATATCTACTTCCTGGGTTAACCACGACGATCGCCCGGCTTGTAGTTTCAGCTCGTTGTTAAGGGCTCATGTAAACCCTCGTTGCGGTTAGGGAGTCGTGGTTTCGTTAACTTAAAGTTTTGCTAACTTAAAGTTTCGAAACCCCTAGTCCCGTATCAACGTAGCTATTATTAAAAGGCGGGGAATGGTTTTGATGCAACACTGATACAGAAAGCACTGTAACATGCTGCATGGAACATCTTACATTACTACTAGAAGTCATAAGATCTTTCCATTCCTGTATCTCCTATAACGTTTTTCATTCATAAAAAATCTGATGCAATATTACAGAAAGTTATTTCAAAGACGGTCCGATATGAAAGATTTGTTTGAATATATCTGCAGTGAAATGAGGCAAAAAATAATTCCATGCAAAGGAAAGTTAAGAAAAGGAAGATAATAAAAATGCCTAAAAATTTGTTTACAAAGGAAGATAATAATGATAAAGAACATCGCATCAGTTGTTTTTTCTTTTCATTTGAGAAAAAGCTGTAAATAATACATTTCTATTTCTCTAATGCAAAACAAGCACAGTTTCACAAAAGCAAGTCAAATTTACGATAGTTTTCTAGGGGAAGTTTTACTGGGTTTGGGTGTCGAGGGTTCACTGTATTAGTTGTAATTAAGGTACTTTTGTGGGATTCTAGAGGGTAGTTGTTCGGGGATAGTGTTCTGGATGGTAATTGTACTTGGGGTATAGTGATTCAGGTGGCAGTTGCAATGTTCGGAGATGATTAGTCCATGGATAATCGGGCTCCTCCTATTTTATGTTAACACACCAGGTGGACGAACATCATTTTCTTTGAGACGCTCCATATTAAAATAAATTTATTCGTAATTTCAGAGATTGAGAGAGCGCAAGACCTTTCAAAAAGAAAATAAATATTTACCATTTTGATCAACAACAACAACAACAAAAGATCAGAACGGATAAAGAATTATTTTAGTGCACTCTATCTCTCATGAGTATTGCTTTCTATCGCAGTGATCTCCCAGTGGAGTAGAAAAGAGCTAAGAAAGTATGGGATATGATAGGGCAGGATAAATGTTTGAGGAAAACAAAGTGCCTGCTGGAAAGATTTTCTTATCGCGGGAAACGGGTAATGTTACAAGAAAAACGTGATGCTCGCGGGTAGCTCGTTATCGATCTTTGGAAAGCCCCTCTCACACTTTTGCCGTGGTGCTATACGTGTAAGCTCGGCATACGTGGAAGAGAACTCAGGGAATAACTCGGGATAGTTCTGCATGATTCGTAATAAGTCATACTGATTAAAACTTTTGACGTGTTCAAAATATTTATAGTGGCTACACTGTTAAAAAATATGTGGGTATTTTTACAGGAAATTTCCTGGCAGTCGAAACGCCAGGAGTGCACGTTATTTTACAGCCTCATGTAAAACTACAGTCTGTAAAAAATATTTCCGTTTTTTTTACAGGAAAGAGACTGTAAATTTAAAATAATTTGTAGTCAGTCTCAAGGAAAGCCAGAAAGTCTGTAGTTTTACAGTTATTAGTGTATAGCCATGCTTTATGTTATCCTATTCTCTACCTTAATCTATCCTATCCTAAACATATCCTATCTAGTTAATTGTGTGTGTGTGTAATTGAGTTTTTACAGACGTGTATCAATCAGATATGATTATTTACGTCTGGGACCGACCTTTAACGTCACCATCCGAAAGACGTGACTCAGTCTCGAACCTGGGTCCGCTGAATCAGTTTATAACTTCCACTGGTAGCTGGATTACAGGCGCACGCCACAACGCCCAGTTAAATTTAATTTAATTAAATTGTTGTTGTTGTTGTTGAAGTAAAAGGAATGGCACTTTTGACCACTAGAGTCCTGTGTGCCAGTAGCTATATATATAAATCGTCAGTCGGTCCGTCAGTCACAGAATAAATCATTAGCATAAAACTTTATCAATCATTTCTACTAGTACAATTTTCATAATATATCTTCAAAAAATGCCTTTAAGAATCAATCGTAATTCAAATATGTTTATAGAGTATTTTCCACATGAGCATATAATGTTGAAAAAGAAGTATGCATTGTAATACTTCTGCATCATCTGTTTGGTGTTTAACAAACCAAGTAGAGAATATTTAAAGCCCAATTAATTAAATTGTGTGTGTAATTGGGTTTTTACAGACGTGTATTAATCAGATATGATTATTTACGTCTGGGACCGACCTTTAACGTCACCAATTAATTAAATTCAATTTAATGCAATCTTTTATATGCACCTTATAGTTTTTTTTATTCCTTTTGTGACAGTTACTAAATCGGGCAACCCCAAACCATACGCTTACTAAAAATTCATGAATATTCATATAAGTGTTTTCCCACATATTTGGTAATTTAACAGGGTAACTTGTTAAAATATGAGAAAATGTTTTTTAACGGTGTTTTTTATCGGGCGATTGAAAATAAATGCTGATTTCCGGTAAACCAACAAACTTGCTGTTGTTTTACAGGAAAAAGCCTGTAAAATTGAAATGACGGCAATAACTTGTAATTTCAAGGGCCAGGAAACCTGTAGTTTTACAGTTATTTTTTACAGTGTAGTATACCATGTGTTGGCAGTTCGTAGTATAAAACTCGCAGTACAGCAAACAAAATAAAATCGAGTACGCAACAGTAGTCACGATGCCTCCGAGTTAATCCCGAGCTTGTTACGTGTTGGATGTGACACTGACGTGGGATAAGTCGTAGCCAAACTAGTAGCAAACTCAGCTTTACTATACTGTTGCTCGTACTAATCTCGTACAGGTCTTGTTCATTTCCTTGTATCTCTCCCTGCCATTACATTACTTTCTCTCCTACTACTCTCTCCTCTCTTTTCTTCTTTCTTTTCCCCTCTTCCCTCCTTTCGTTCTCTTTCTATATCCTGCTAACTTTAATCCCCCTTTTCTCGTTCTCTCTATAGCTTCCCATGTCTCTTTCCCTCTCCCTGAATTTCTTCCCTTTTTGTCTATCTTTTGCTCTCTTCCCCATTCCCCCTTTCTTTCTCTCTTGCTCCCTTTCTTTCTCTTTCTCTTCCACTCTTCACTACTTTTCAATTTTTTCCTTAAGCATTGTTATTGAAGCTTGTTATTGTCATATTTACAAAGCTGTGTATATGGAGAATGAATTAGCAGCTCCATATTATTATGTTTCTTTGTATATGATTAATGTTGTGTTATTTTGCGCCTTGAGCATTTGATCATCAAGTGGATTCGGCGCCTTATAAATCTTATATATTATTATTATTATCTTTTGTTAAAAAAAAATCAATTCGGCCAACAAGCGCGAATGATTTTTGAAAAATCAATAAACCGTTTTAAATAAATAAATAAATTGACTTGAAGCGATCGCAACTTCTTTCTCTTAAGTTGCGATTGACTTGAATCAAACGCAACTCTTTATAAGACGGGCCCTGGGCTCTCTTGCATAAGATGTTCCGTTTGAACACAACTTCAAAAAATAACCGAAATCCGAGATATGCTATTCTAGTTGTTTAAAATCAGGTTGATTTTAATTCTTAGGTATTGCGTATAAACACAACTCATTATGGAAGAGGCCCCTGGAAACGGTTGATAAAGGGTAGTCCCCTCTGACCCTGGGCCTGCATACAATGAGATGGAGGGGGGGGGGGGGGGGGGGAGGTATAATAATTGTCTACTCCTGCAAGTTCAATTTCAGGACATTTCATTGATTCTGTGATAACATCAAAACCAACACTCAGTGAGAAAACACAGACTGTTGATTATAATATTCCTGGGGAGCGTTTCATCAAGTGGTTTGTCAGTGATTTTTACCAACAACTGTTATAAGCTACTGAAATCCTTGCATCTGATTGGCTGAGAGCAAATTTGTCGGTACAAATCACCGACAAAAGGCTTGATGAAATGCTCCCATGTTCTCATAATGGGTTCAAACTAAGGACACCTAAGTCAGAAACACCGATTATACAATCAAAATCATCGTACACTTGTTTGTTTGTTTGCTTGTTTGCAGATGCTTTTCTGCATTTATTTCAAAATCAAAATCAAACAACAGTTGCTTTCAAATGTAACATATAAAGGATGAGGCGATAAACTTACATAGAAATAACTGAGTGTTTACATCATAAATGTAACCATATTAGTGATAATACACTAAAGGAAAAAGAAACTTATAAAAGTTCAAGAGATCACCAAATTAAATTCTCTGCATGGAAATGTACCAAATTTGGATATAATGTTGATTCAATGCATGGCTTTAAATGACAGTCAATAACAAAAAGTTTTCTTCAATGCCACAAAAGAAATGTGCACTGAAGCAAAGGACTCTCTAATCCCCAAGTCACAAAGACAAACTGCAGCCTTGTACACCATATGCATGTCAATGAATGAAACAAAAGAATTTCAAAAGGGATTTGCACCCCTCGAGCAAGAGGATATTGATGTTCTGCCATGGTGCGCCCGTTCACCAGACCTTTCCCCAATTGAACATCTCTGGGAAGAGCTTGGTCGACGTGTGTCAAGGCGTGACAATCAACCCATCAATAGGGAGACGCTCATTGCAGCACTGCAAGAGGAATGGAACAATGTTCCCCAGGCTACCATCGCGAATCTGATCGGAAGCATGCGAAGACGGTGTACAGCTTGCCAGCAAGCTAGAGGTGGACATACTGGCTATTAATCTGTTTGGATATGAACTTGCAAATCCCTTTTGAAATTCTTTTGTTTCATTCATTGACATGCATATGGTGTACAAGGCTCCAGTTTGTCTTTGTGACTTGGGGATTAGAGAGTCCTTTGCTTCAGTGCACATTTCTTTTGTGGCATTGAAGAAAACTTTTTGTTATTGACTGTCATTTAAAGCCATGCATTGAATCAACATTATATCCAAATTTGGTACATTTCCATGCAGAGAATTTAATTTGGTGATCTCTTGAACTTTTATAAGTTTCTTTTTTCCTTTAGTGTATATACATGTACCACTAATACAGTTAGGATAGATATAATACGATATAAAACATTTGATGATGTAGGTACAATTATTTACAAAATGCAGAGAAGGTTTTATCAAAAAACATTAAGTACATGTTTTTCGAATCTTTATATCAACTTGATTGGGAAAGAAAATATTTCAATCACATCTTCCGTTGTCAATGATAGTCATAATAATAATAATAATAATAATATGTCTTGTTTACCCAGGGTAGCCTCATCAGTATTATATAATGTTCTCCCTGAGTTCAATCAAAAGTCAAATATCGAATTTTGAATTAGACATCGATTGTAGATCTGAAGAGAAAACTGTAACCATGGTAACAAATGTACACATTGTGCACTGTTTAATCTTTGAAATGACCGACTGCAAACAAAATGCCTCCCTTGGTTTAAATTAGTTTCATTTATCAGCATTAAGTCAGCATAAATTTGCCAGGACTTTTTTGTCTGTATAGACTATCGCGCTCTCCAATGTCTCTTTCAGTGTATTTTTTTATTCTTACATGTACATTAACAGCAACTCAGAAATAAAATGTGTTTTTTTAAATTTCTTCAATTTCTTTCAGGCTTGTGTCCTTTTTGACACAATAACCTTCATGCTGTAACATATCAATATCAATTTGTACGGCAAATGTAATTGCAAACAGAATACAGAAACTTCAGTTACACGCAAAGTAATGAAACCATGCATCAAAATTAATCATACTTATATAAACATAAAAAACACTGGCAAACACCGGCTCAATTTCAGGGCTTTAATCGACTCTTAGCAAGTCTCATGTATATGACGCAGACATCTGTTGATATTTGACAAAGTGTATACATAATATTTATTATCTGTAAGTGAAATGAATACAGATCAAATTAAATTGGGGATACAGTAATATATTAAAGCTATTCTGCTTCGGCAGGTATTTGTGATCATTCATTTAAGTCTCAGTTGCATTAGTTGCAGGCATCTGCTAATATTTGGTAACATGTACGCAATTTCGTCAGACTTTTATTTGGACGTGAAATGATGGATACCAAATCAATTTGGAGAAGAAAGAGAAAATGTCCACGAGGCTATTGAGCAATACGAGCACAGGTATGTATCCACTCACATTACCTATTCAAGCAAGTCTCCATTTCATAACTTGACGCAAATATCTGCTAATATTTATTACCTTGTAAACATGATTGGCAATTCATGGTCTGATCGTGAAATAAGTACCAATAAATTCATATGGAATAAATGACGATGTCATATGATATCACAGTCACACCAACAAGACCGATACTAGACCGATAACAGACCGAAGAAAAAAATGACATTGCCAACAATGGTCAAGTATCGATCGGTTCGGAGTCGGTGTGGGGTCGGTTTGGCGGTGTGACTGCGGTATTTAGGGATTGCATAAACAATGCCGGTACCAACTGCTCGGCGGTCAATTTCCACCTGACTTCATTCCAAAAGTCAACAATATATACCCAATAACCATAAGGGCCATTCTCAGTCACGTGTGTGACGAAAATCCTGGAAATAGTTCATTTAGACGTAATTCTCCAGTATTTATTGTGGGTATTTATCTTGCAGTAGAAGTCTCTCATTTTGGATATTTGAATAACAATCTTACCCCCAACAGATGGAGGGTAATTATCTGAAATGAGAGCCATAATGCAGGGGCTGGGTGGGTTTTCGTGTGCATAAAATGTACCCTATGTTACTCACCATAATTTTAAAGTAGACTACCCACCTTAGTGGAAAAACTTGGGCAACACTTTTGTAACCCGGCACTAAGTGAGAAAATGACGTCTTTTCATGTGGTCGGGACGGACAATTTGGGGCAATATTTAGGGGTAGGCGAAATTGAAATGGTCATAATTCCTCACCTATTCATCACATTGTTACATATGACAACTCAGAATGTTTGTCCTGGGCCACTCTTTACAATGATATGTGTTATATGCTAATCGAGTCACTAACGAGGTCACCAGAGGTCAAAAGGTCACCAATTTTTGACCTTGCCTAAAATCTGGAGTACAGGTATAAACGGCCTTACCAAGGCCAGGAATGGACCAACCTTGCCACTTTTACACCTAAATATGTTAGATTAGGTACCCTGCTATGATTTTAACCCACCCATGTTCAAGTATATTGGATAATGAACGCCCTGTAGGAAACGAAAAACGACCTATGTTTAAAAAAGGCTAAAAATAGCTGTTTCATGGCGGAAAAAGTAAAATGTCCACAGTAAGGCAGCCAATCAACCTACAACAACCAATGATCCCTTAAAATGCTTGTATTGGCAAATACTACAAAGTGTAAGCCGAAATTTGCCAATATTTGACCTTCAAGGTCAAAACGTCAAATAGGTGCAAATTATAAAAACTTGGCTTAGCACATGCTCTATCAAGTAAAGCTGACTATGAAGTAAAAAACACATTATATCATGGAAATACCTCGCATTTAATTATCAAATTTAGAGGAAAATGTGAAGAAAAGTGAACAGAAAAACACAAAAATAGAGCCTTAGCGTTTGCATTTGCAAATTTCAACCACATGGGTTTAAAAGGAGCCATCAATTCAGTACCGGTATGTATATGTACGTACTAGCGGGGCAGGGCCATTTGCATGCCTGTACATTAATTGCATATTTTTGCGGACATGGGGGGGGGGGGGGTGGACTGGGTCTGAAACTCCCGATTTAATATCCTAAATGGATGATCTTTTAACCAATTTAGACAACATGTTACTTGTACAGTCATAAGGCCTACATGTATCACTAATTGAGACCTACATCAGGGAGATGTTTCGCTCAACTATTGAAAGTATAATGATTGATTTTTACAGACATACATATCCATTGAGATAACAACTAACCATTTTAACTGCTAATTTAGTAATTAACATCTGGTCATAGTGCCAAGCACATCTAGGAGTCTTCGCCAAGTTACTTTTTTAAGTTTTACCGAAGACATTTTTGCATTCCCATTTCGGGAGGCACCTGGGGGCAACTGGGGGCACGAGAAATTTGTATTTCTACTGTTGGCTACCATAATGATATAATTAATATCAAAGTATTCAGTTTTGGCGAGGGATTCTTACCTTCATGGAACATAATATGATGTATAACATCAGGAATCCCTACTTAAGCAAGGCTAATAGATACGTCATCGTGGTCATACTTTTTGTTTTGTTTCGTTGTTGTTGTTGTTGTTGTTGTTGTTTTTTTTTTTTTGGGGGGGGGGGGGGCGTTTTCTTTTCCTACGTCACTGCTGACGATCATAGATGCACGCATTTCTTGAGGACAATGGAGTGACATTGGAAGTCGATGTCGAATAGCTATGTCGTACCTGGGAGAGTTAGCGTGACGGTCGTGCTCGACGAGGCGATTGCCCGAGGTCTACGCTTCATTTCACCTGTAGAGCGCTGCATTCAATACCCTGAGGGAAAATGCCTTACTTGGGGTGATTCGACATTAATTTGCTTTTCGACATTTGGTCCGAGCTTTATTAATCCGCCAAAAGGGCCGGGTAATGCATGTTGTGCACAATGCGTCGTTTCGATTGTGCCATTACCTGCGCTATTCGAGCCCACGAAGACAATTAGGTCGCACTCCAGTACTTCAAAGCAATCAATATTAGCACTGATCATGTTATTTCCACTTTTCATTAAAAATCAGTCTCACATAAAGCGTCAAAAAATTGCGCCAGTCTCTGACGCAATGCTACGTCAGTAAATGACGCCTCGTGTACAACAGGTATTAGGTGTAGAAGCGCTATTGGGTTTTAGTTAAATTTAGAGTTAGGGTCCATTCTTTGTAAAGTGAAACTATCGGTCACACACGTGACCATCTAATTTTACCTCACTACCGGAAAATCCGATTACATTTTACTGAATTTTTATATTACCAGTTTCTTACATAAAAATGATTTGACAAGAAAAAGTCATTTCCTAACCATAATGTCTTTACAGAGACATTTAAAAACGCCCTTTATTTAGTGGTCATACAAGTGACCTACCCAATTTTCACCGCTAAAAGAAGAAAAAAATGTTCTCTAATTTATGGAAAATTGATTTCAAACTGTTCAGAGCAATCCCACCATACAACAATGAAAATTGAAAACTTGCACTCCAAGGGAAATGCTAGAAAAGTAAGACCCTTTTTTGTGCGAGGTCACACACGGTGACCGACCTAATGTTCACCTCTGAAAGAAAATGATGTACTGGTTAAAAATGCATTTTATTTTCTCTTTATCGTCACGCTCCCTCTCTCGGAAAATATCTAATTTTGTCGGTTCCCCCAGAAAAGGTGCTCCTTATCCTAAAAAAATCCTGGATACGCCAACGATGAGAAGAATTATTATAGGAAAACGAAGAAGAAGAAGGCAAATAAGAAGGCAAACGGAGAAGAAGATAAACTAGAAGACCGATTTACAACGCATCACCTTTATTGGGTCCATAATTGGTTGAGAACCGACTCCAAACCGAAAGTGACCGACCGATAACTGACAAAATCTTGGTTTAAGGTAATGTAGTTATTGGCTCCATCTCATGTCAGTATAATGTTGGTTTTATCGATGTGATTGCATGGAATATCACTCTAATATCAATATGAAATTTGGTACTTTGTTTATATTTAACGTTATATACAAGTATCGTGGTGACAAAAGTGTCAGTTACGAAATTATGAAGCAAATATCATGCCACGTGACTGTCTTTGCTGGTCACCTGACCTAGTTTGACTCGGGTGTCGGTGAAACTCTGGACAACTGTCAAAGGTCCAATAATTATGCGATGTGAAATTTGGTACTTTGTTTATATTTAACGTTATATACAAGTATCGTGGTGACAAAAGTGTCATTTACGAAATTATGAAGCAAATATCATGCCACGTGACTGTCACGTGCTGGTCACCTGACCTAGTTTGACTCGGGTGTCGGTGAAACTCTGGACAACTGTCAAAGGTCCAATAATTATGCGATGTATTACTTTTACAGGCCTAAAGAGATCTGGACAGGGATAGCCTGCTATGCAACACACGTAAACCTCACGGGATATTGAAATGCTTATATGACACTGTTCTAAATTTTGCAGCTGCTTTTAATAATTCATCCTAAATGGCAAGTTGCTTGCATTTCAGGTATTTTCGAGTATTTGTTCTGATCTGAAATTGACAAAACTATGAACATCAAATACTGACAACGACTTTTGAACGCTACAAGAAAAATAGAATTCGACTGAATATAATTTAAAATTAAAAAATATGCTAGCAGTAGTGCTGCTTCTATTTCGGCAGCATCAACGAGGTTGTTGTTGTTGGTGATGGTGTCATGGTTGTCGTAGTTGCGATAGTAGTAGTAGTAGTAGTAGTCGTAGTAGAAGTAGTAGTAGTAGAAGTAGTAGTAGTAAAAGTACTTGTAGAAGAAGTAGTATTTGTAGTTATAGTAACGGAGGGAGAGAGAGAGTGAGAGAGAGAGAGAGAGGGAGAGAGATGATGATGTTGGTGATGATGATGATGATGTTGATGATGATGATGGTGATGAGGAGGAGGATGTTGATGATGTTGTTGTTGATGATTGATGAAAAAAAAAGGAGAGAGCTTTATAATTAGTGAGTGAGAGAGAGAGAGAGAGAAGGTGGGAGGGGACAGACGCAGAACAGGCAAAGGTAAAAAGAGGGATGCGCATAGACAAGGATAGAAACAGCTTTGTGGTCTGCATTCTCTTTTTGAACGCATTATTATTCCAGATCGATTGTAGCCTTACCAATTTCACGCAAGGTGTTCTCTTTTTGTTTTCAGAAATACAAACAAGTTTGAAGAAGCGAGGTCAAATTCTGACTATTAGCTGAAAGTAATAGAAATTTTTGAGGTGCTTCCTCAAATTTGATAGGCCTAATGTACATCGATTATTCAAATGAGATCCCTGAATAACCGAATGGTCACCTTAATCAAAGAAATTAGTTGTTTTCGCATAAAGGCCTCGGCATTCTCCGCATAAAGAACTTAAAAAGAGCAAAAAAGCATATACGTAAGCAAGACCGATTGATTAGACGTTCTCTTGAGTACACTTCAATCATTTTGATTTTGTTATATAATACAGTTGTAAAGAAAACACGTAGATATGCCTAATTAATAAAACATGTAAACTAGTGTTCTTTGGCAAGACATCAATCTACATTTGCCACTCTCCACCCAGGTGTTAAATGGTTACCGTTAGGAAGGAATTCCTTGAATGCTGTGAGCACCGAATTCGGTAGCCTAGCGAGAGCCAGGGTAATATTGGAGCGCCTTGAGCACCTTATACGTGGTATATATGAGCGCTATAGAAATACCCAATATTATTATTATTAAACATATTCACAGATACGGAACGGAAAATCATCATTACAAGTCTAAATTTTCTCTCCTGTGCATGAAGCGGCAGATAGAGTTTCATGAGCAGGCAAAGGACACTGAATACCATGGGATTTGAACCTGTCCTATAGTTGATTCATCATCCCTTTGACCGCAACTTCTCTATCATGTCTAATATTTCTATATCAACTTAAATGAAATAAACAGCATTTATTTTCATTTTGAAATGAGGACTTACTCTCTGAAAACCGGCAGCTAATCTTTGTATGTCTTCCATCAGCTCTTGAGAAGAGCCGTTTACTCAGTCTTCTATTTCAGTGATCTCAAGGAATTTGCTGATTGTTTCTTTGTTTTTCTTATGTAGCTCATTATTCTTTATTACTTTATTTCGATCTTTATTTTTCTGGAAATCATAGCAAATGAAATAAAAATAGGTGATAATATTCAAAGTCGGTTTGTTATTCGGCTTCGGCACACATTGGTGATCGGAATTTACTGCCTTTCCCCGAGAGATATAAATATTACATTAGTTTATTGGAAAACGGCACCAAACAAGGCTTTGGAATGTGTAAATAACATCCTCGATCAATATTATTCTTTGTAATTCTATTTTTCTTCCTCCCGTGACTATTCAATTATTGTCAGAAATCGTCCCGTGAAGACATTTTGTTAAGGTGAAGAATTCTGGAATAATAATGTTGTGAAAGTTTGCTTTTCTCCATACAAGCTGGACCAGTGGCGGGTTTTTAAAGGGAGGTAAGACCAGCACGAGACCCCTTTTAAAACCCAGTGTGGCACACTTTAAGTACACAGAAACATGCCCCTATTGTGTTACTGTGTCCCCTTTCAAAGTTTAGACCCCAAGGCACCTTTAAAAAATGTGATAGTACCCCCTTTTAATTGCTTCTCAGAGATTTTTTTCAGAGATTATTACCCCCCCCCCCCATCCATTCCACCAATGGGTAATGATTGCCGCAGAAGACCAGTGTTATTGATATAATTATCTTTATTGATACTATTTTCTGCCAGGCAAGGGTTGTTTAAATTGAAATTATGTCTTTTCCCAGGTAAGGTGTGACGGCTAGATAGAAATTATAGACACAGGCGTGGGCGTCTCTAGCCTTCACTCATTATTACCTTATCCAACTCCAGTGGGATTTCTAAGAAATAATGTCAAATAAACAGAGAGATAAATCAAGAGTTCATGACTAATTTATAATATTTTCTTAAACTCTCTCGCCTGCATACGTGGCTGGGAGGGGGGGGGGGGGGGGGGGGGGGAGAACTACATGTAACCGATATTCTGGTAATCATCATCGGTTCAGTGTAGCTGGGTCTTTACTCCAACCCAATCAGTCACCTACAATCAGAGATATCTGGTATGTCATAATGAATAATTGGTGATTGACTGTCTCAATAACACTCTTCCCAAACTTGAAGGATGGATTTATTATAAATCATTCCTCTAGATGGCTTCTATCGTCATGAGATAAGTACAGATAAAACTAACACTTGAAACCTTTTGACATTTGAAATGACATATGTTGTGATAGTGAAAATAATAAGTGCCTATTCTACCTGCTTTAACCAGAACTTGCGTTAAAAATGAAGCAGAAAAAAAAGAGAAAAAAGGAGAAAAATCCTTTCTCTTAAACGTGTCAAAGATATTATTCCAATTCATTTTGTTCAATTTAGCACAATCAAACATTTTCAAGAAATCACCTTTCGGGAATCTCAGTACCCATCACATTGCCTATAGAGCATTATAGAAGCATGTTCGGATAATGTGATATGTGATTATAGCTCAGTGAGATACAGGTGATGAACAAGGCTATTAACATTGCGAACTGTTTATATTTTTCTCAAAATTATTTGTGTGATATTGTTATATTATAACAACCACACAATTTACATAACTTTGCAATTCAAAGTTATTTTTATGAACAATATAATGAATATAAAAATAACTTTTTAGTAGATTTTTTTTATTTTAATCGTATTATGATTTATGTGTATATTTTCATTTATTCATATTAACTATACGATGTAACTACTTTACTTGATAAATGCATTAATATTTGTTTGTTTTGCTGTAATCAGTGTGTAAAATATGTTTGAAGAAAAAAAGATTATAAAGAGAAATAAATAAATCTAAATCAAATCGAAATCTAAACATTCAAATAAAATATGTTTGAAGAAAAAAAAAGATTATAAAGAGAAATAAATAAATCTAAATCAAATCAAAATCTAAACAAATAAAATATGTTTGAAGAAAAAAAAAGATTATAAAGAGAAATAAATAAATCTAAATCAAATCAAAATCTAAACAAATTTTACATTGCACATGGATGTCATTGTTATCTGTTTATGATTGAGGAAAAGAACAGATCGAACTAAACGCATCGTCGTGTGCGAGCTTGATTTATTACAAGATGGATTTTTGTGTCCGGGGTTAAATATTTTGTTCGTGTAATTTTTCCGTTTGTTATTCCGAAGCTCAATGATGGGGAGCGAAAGCAGACCGTCAGGGGGCCGATTACACGTAAGACTGGTCAATAATTATTGCCCATCATTTCTTGGGTTCATAAAAATCAAGTACACCATAGGGTATATTCATCATCGGTATCTATCAGGCACCAGGAATGCGTTAACATTTTTTCAAACGGAAAGACGATTAACCGATTAACACTATCGAAGAAGTAGTGCCGAATATAGAAATTGATAAATGGGGGGGGGGGGGGGGGAAGGGACGAAGGAGCAGAATCCTCTCACAAACTAAGAGCAGAATGTATCGGGGCAGCCCCGCGTCCAGCAAACGGACTGCAAGCTGTATTGGCCTTTTATAATTATGCTGGATGGAACGTTTTGAATATAGTTAATAACTAAGTAAAGTACTCATAAAAATCCGGTAGCCAACTGGTCCATATGAGGAGGGGTGGGCCATATTAACAAATCGTTAATAACTATAAAGTGACATGTTGGCTAGGAACCGACAAAGTTTTATAATTTTGTAATACCTTTTTTTTTTCTTCATTCAGTTTGCACCAAGATTATTTTTTTTTCGCCAACCGTGTCTTCATGGAAATCGTTCACATGTAAACACACTTTATTTTGTTTGCGGGTCAATGGGTAATGCTCACGTTAAATCATTCCCAATGGTCTTTACGCAACCGTGACATTGTCAATTATGCAAATTCGAATATTAAGAGAAGACTTTACCGAAGAAAAGCGTGAATTATTGCTTCGGTCGACGAAAATTACGAAAGCTATAGACATCGATTAATGAACCCGAAAGCGTGAAAGGGTCAAGATTTTCATTAACTAAACAGATGCTTTGATTTTGTTTTGACGGAAGAGATTGAACTTCTAAAAAAGAATAAAGCGAGAAAAGCCTAATGTAGAGTAGACAGAAAGGCATGTACAGTATGTCCCAGAAAAAATTACAATCGGCATTTGGGTATCGATTACGAAAGAAATCATTTTGCAATATAAAAAGTCATACTGGATTATAAAACCATAACTATTTCTCTACGATTCAATGAAGACCCCGTCCGATTTGGTCCAGCAGTCATAAAGAAATAAGGATTTTTGTAAAGCATGCCATGGGTCTCTTTCTTCCATCATTTGTCACTTGGATGTTCTAGGCATCCACGTGAATGGAAATATTTTGTTCAATATAAGACACGTTTAATGTTCAAATTTTAACAAAGGTAAATAATAGTGTAAATAGTATCTTCCTTAAAAAATCATGAAAATCATTAATGACCTATATCATACCTGCCAATTATTCCTATTTTAGCTGAATTATTTCCTATTTTTCACCTTCAAACTAATGTGAGGAGACCTAGATTCCTTTCTTTTCATAAAATCTTTTATTCAAAAGCATACAATATGCTATGTATTTCTAATTTTGCCTCGCAAGATTCCTTAAGTTTTTCAATTGAAGATGGGCAGGTATGCAGCATGTTTAAAACTCTGAAAACCGCTTATCTTTTTACATTCATAATTCAATTTGTTTGCCCCTAAAAAAATAACAATACGAAGAACAATGATTATGATGATGAATGAAGCATTGCCATAACAATTATATAGAAGATAAAAACAAACAGTCATTAAAAATTGTTCTGGGGTAAATGTTAACAGTAACCTCCCCCCAAAAAAAACAAAACAAAACAAAACAAAACAAAAAACAAAACAAACAAACCAAAACAAACAAAACAAAACAAAACAACAAACAAAAAACAAAAAAAACAAAAACAAAAACAAAACAAACAAACAAATTAAAAAAACAAAAAACAAAACAAAACAAAAAAGCAACAACAAAATTTATGCCACCCCCTCTCCCTCGCAAAACGTAGAGCAAAACAATGGTAATGATACCAGTGATATTGATAGTGAAACGAAGCGAATCAAGTATCCACGAAACCCGAAAAAAAACTTAACTGTCACCTTGTTTAGGGGAGGAAAAAAACCAAAACAAAACAAAACAAAGGAGTGAGTATAATTCCTGACAAGAAAACAAAATCATTAGCTTTCTACCCCCAAAGTCTCTGACAATAATAATTTTTTTTTTAAATCAAACAAAAGCAAAACAAAAGAAGATCATCTGAGCAAAAGGGGTACATTTCGGGGATTGTGTACTTGAACAATATCACATGGGTTTCAAAGGGGATGGGGAACGGGCCGGTTGTGCTCTCCCGCTATAATGCCTATTCCGCCATGCAGTAAGCCCGTGACCCTGTCACACAACACCGTCTTAAACGAAGCCATCAAGGTATGCTCAAGGTATGTGAGGTAAGATACAATTTGCAGATTTTCTTTATGACGTCTTTCAACATCTCCACGGGGACAGATCTTCAGCTCTCTTTACCTGCATTCCTAGCTTGCATTACACCATTATCCCATATCGATGGCGTAGATACGGGGTGCACGAGGGGGTACGTGCTCCTCCTCTCCCCATTGAATGGCAAACAAAAGGGGTGAGAAAGAGCGAGGGAAAGAAAACAAACACTTAAAGTGGAAGATGTCATGACCCCTCCTAAGCCTCCCTTGTATTTTATTTACCTAGTAAGACAGATGCCCGCCCCCCCCCCCCTCCCTCCCCGAGCCACCTTCCCATATGACTGGACGCATGCTACGCCACGCGCTTGGGTTGCCCTCCACCAATTTCGAGCGAAGTAAAGCTCTTGCACAAAATCAGAAAATCTGTGTCGCTCTAACGAGACACAAAACTCACCCCAGGTTTCATTACCACGGTATAAGAAGCGCCCTTCTTTTCACCTCTCTCTCTTGGTGAAAATTACATAAGAAATCCATCATTGTGTTATAATGAATCAACGCAGGGCATAATTCATTCTATTACAGCAACGTCATTGAATAATCGTCTTATGAATCAAATATCAGAGGCGATTCCCATTTGTAAATGACAAGTTCTTATAATAGCAAGATTCGTAAAAGATTGATTTCGTTACCTGGTTATCATGTCCTATTACGTCAGTCCCAACCATTTGCTTTTGTGTTTCATCACAGGTGTCGTTCACCCCCTTGCGTATTCAATTTTCAAATCAATCTTCTCAATCAATTTTTTCCTTCTAATTCCTTGAATATATAGAATCATGCACCTACTATAGAGACATGATAGAATGCACATGCAACCATAATTTGGATTTTATGCAAATGTATAATTGTACACTATCTTGTCATTGGATTACGTTTAACCTCCGACCGGGCCCCTCTTTCATTGTTTTTAAACGTTGTACATCGGACTTGTGTCAAAGCTCATGATAAGGCGGGGAACGAAAATACAAGGGGCTCTGTTCATATGCGGGAAGCTCAGGCCCGGTGCTCACGACGCATTATTTCACTACGTCGCGACACCAACTGTGTAATATTTCAGCTCAATAGAATTCAGTAGGCAGTGTACAATTATAGGCCCGTAGCCCCGTACAGATGGAGACAGATGCGCTTGGCCGCGCTCGCGCCTCCAGAAATTAGAGTTCTGTTCGTATTCACTGGATTTGTGTAGATTGCTACGCTATTTGTGCGCTGAAACTCTGTTTTTGACTTGTCAGAGTTTTTTTTGTGCTTATTTTCATTATAGATATGTACTTATTCATGAACAGCGCAATGTATTGCAACAAACATGGACCCCAAATTTCCAGTGATATTTGCACTTCCTGCCCATGTAGTACAGGTGTAATATTTATAGCATTTTGGACCAAAGACATGTCTCTAAAAGGCGACGCTAAACTGGCATGCGTGTCTTCAGGGCCCACATCAAAGATTTATAGACGCCAGTATAGCTACGCTACCATTTTAGAACACATTTTCATGAAGCGCCTGGTGTATTCGACTGGGGGATTCCGCTGGCACGCATCTGCTCATTTTATATATTATTTAATAAACGACGCGAACGATTTCACCACAATCGTTTGTAATTATCAGTTTTGGTACATGGCCAGTTGAAAAGAGAGAAAACGGTCACACTGAGCCGAGTCGGATGTAGAAGTTCCCGACTACGCGTTGCTACGAGCCATGAAGATCTATACCGCGTTGATTTATGATTCCTCTACATGAGCTTTACCGAGTTAGTCCTGTAGAAATATATTCACGACTTTTCTACGGCAATACCGAGCTTGCTTTCAAAAGATTTCGAAGAGCGAGTTTGAAACAGCTGAAGGCGTTTCACGAGCTCTCTATGACGGGTGCCGAATTATCCCGCATTGTTTCACGAACTCTCTACGAGCTCTGCCGAGATATCCCGAATCTTTTCATGAGCCCTCCACAAGCTCAGTGTGTCGAGCTATCCATAATCTTCTAAAGACCTCTCTACCAGCTATGTTGAGCCATCACTAGTTTATAAAGTTCTTTACAAAATTTACCGAGCTACCCCGAGTTTTCCCCCGAGCTCTTTACGAGTTCTACCTAGCTAGTTCAAGGAGTTATCCTTGGCTATTTCGGGGCCATCTCCGCACCAAAATCGGTAAAATGTGATGAGGGCTTTAGCCAACTTTGTCTCTTCCGTCTCCGTTCCACTTACCTACATCTTCGCCTCGAGTGGGAGGAAAAAATCTTTTATTATCGACTTTTTTCCGACTCCTTCCAAATCGACTTTTTCTCCATGTTCACAGATTTCGTCATTCGATACGTGTACGTCGGGGGCACGAACGCTGAGCACACGTCAAGTTACAGCTGGGCTTCCATATCGTACCTCCCACATTCGTACAAAACAAAATTTATACGTTTCAGCGGTGAAATAACACTGCTTTAACATGAATGTGCTGGAAACAAGATTTCGAACGGCACATTCGCTTGAAGAAATGAAATTGTAAAAGTGGTAAAAAAAGATTTTCGATTCTATTCGCGCTGAAAAAACGTCACGTCACGGGAAGAAACTCGTATGAAAATTGATCTGGTTCCCACTTCAGTTTCTGTACAAACTGGTACTGAGCATGTTGTTCAGAGATTTGTGAAAGACTTTTCAATGTGTACAGCAGTGAGGCTTTTCCATATATTTATAAGAAATAAGTTTTTGTTCCAAATGGTCTATAATCGAAAAGGAAGCTCCATCAACGAACGTGCAAAGTATAATTTACCTTATACAAACTGTTCTTTTATTTTTATTTTTATTATTTTGTTTTACTTATTTTTTTATTGAGGGGGGGGGGGGGGGGGGGGGGGAGGAATTATTAAATACGGTATGTCCTGTATTTTGTGAAGTTACATATTGCTTTGTTTGTATTGTCAGCTATTCAATGTGATACGATTAAATTTAGTTGAATTATTTACGATAGTATACTCTTGTTTGATAAAGCAGGAATTTTTCTTTAGAATACTTCAGATCGACATTCTATCATGTCTATTTTTACAAAATTATGAGGTTTATTTAAATAGCCTAGAACCACCGACGTCAATAAAATGGCACACTGCACCACCACCGCCACCACCGCCACCACCGCCAACGATAGTATACTCTTGTTTGATAAAGCAGGAATTTTTCTTTAGAATACTTCAGATCGACATTCTATCATGTCTATTTTTACAAAATTATGAGGTTTATTTAAATAGCCTAGAACCACCGACGTCAATAAAATGGCACACTGCACCACCACCGCCACCACCGCCAACAACAGAAAAAATGTTAAAGGCAATGACATACCCAAACATATGCAAAACAGTAAACATGTTTGTCAGAACGCTATGACCTTGAGACAAGATTAGCACTATAAGTTCTGATTGTAATTAATCATTTGGGACTCACCACGAAAATTGTCGAAATATCCTTAGCATGCTTAGAGGACATAGAATTGCTTTTGTTTAGAGTTACAAATGGAGAAAAACAACAACAATGTTGCATTTACTTTTGAGGTATGGTGAATGTTGTACAAGGATGCCTTTGAAAGCCACAAACATGTTTATAAGAAAGAGGCAGATGTCGTCCTTTAGCATTCTTTGGCACGACATGAATCTGTATTTGCCACTTTAGATCCAGGGGGTGTTTCACAGAGAGTTAAGTTTGACTTAAAGTCGCGCTTAAATTCCTAGTTGCGTGCTGTATATTACGCATCACCGCATTGGTCAGATCATGCTCAGGGGACGCGCGTTATTGGGTAATCTACCAATGAAATTACGCGTTTAATGCCGTATGCGCATTGGCACTTACGCATGACTTTAAATCAATCTTAACTCTTTGTGAAGCACCCCCATGTGTAGTAAATGGGTACCTGGTACGGTTAATTCCTTGAAATGCCCTGTGCACTGATGATGTTTTCTGCGCAGCTACTCGAAGCCTGGCTAATTCTTTCAAATCACTTTATGCCATGACTAATGTGATATATATGCGCGCTACAGGCAAGAACGGAATGTCGAGGTTAACACGATTAAAGATCACATTGCAAGAAAATTCCATCAAAATAAATATTGGCTTAATACTTATTATTGCATAGATGGCATAAATTAAACAAGGTTATCACAATTTTACGCTTGGAAACATTTGAATTAATGATTATTATCAATTATAAAACGGTAAAATACAGCCCCCGATATAGCAGCTGAAGAGCTCCTTGAACGCTGCTGAGATGTGTGACGACACACGAAGGACCAGTCCTGTCTAAGCAGACGATGTCCCATAACATCTTACACATTTTTCAGTGCCTGTTTTGTCATCTCCTCTTCACTTATTTCTCTTACTTGACTAGCGTCAGTCTTAATGTTAGTCTGTTGCCTCACTCTTAACTTCGTGTATGGTATTATTTTGATGAAAAATGCAGCGTTAAAAAAATAAAGGAATCAGTCACTTGTGAACAAAATAAGACGCCATTGCTGCTTGCACCGGGGCATGTTCGGCGTTTCAAGAGGGAACGAATACAATCCATGCTATTATTCGGAGGGCTTTTCAATTTGAAAATGAGGTTTATTTTATTGATCATTGACCCTTCTCCTGTGTATTTACAATCAAACGGTTTTAGTTATCAGAATCAGTTTCACTTTGCCTTTTAGAATGGTGTGAAATAAGGTCATGTTAAATATACCAAACTCTTTATAATTTGATAAATAATTGCATTGCAATTACGTTCATTCATTATAGGACGTCGTCTGCTTAAGCAGGATCGATCCATTGTGTGACGACATCAAAACATCGCTATATTTCTGGCGAATCCTCGGATATTCCAGATGCTTAGAAGAGCTTTTATTTATGTTGTTTTTATAATCATCAGATACGCAGTTGACATAAAACTTATGCGATTGCCATCTGTAAGGTTCCCAGTTTCTAGTGATATATTAATTGCCATATTTGTGATTTTCTTGCAATGTGAGCTTTAAAGAGAAGGTTGAGCTCTGTCATACGAGAAAAATAATTTGTGAGCTTTTTCCATTCTTGCTAACCTATATAACTGGCAGGACATCATAGTAGCAAGGTCACATGAAAATATTTTCTCGGGAAAGGCGCCCATCATAACTAGAAACAGTCAAAGGTCTGGAACAAATTTGATGCCACTAGACTATGTAGTCCCATTGACCCTTATTTTTGTGCGGTGCTTTTAACTGCATGTTATGTTCACCAAAGCTGTGTCAATATGTCATTCCAAAACATTAAATTATACAAAGCACTTACATAATCAAAGTTTTCCGAAAGTTTCTCTTAAAATACATTCACATGACCAGAAGTCCACTTTATATAGATTTATTACCTGATTACATACGATTCACAACAAAAAGATCGCTTGTATTCTTTTGCAGTCAGATATGTCAGACGACCAAGGTTGTTTCTGATGGACCTTTTCAAACTTTTAAATATTCCTTATTTTGAATTATTTTAGTGTCTCTTTAAACCATTGAACTACCCCTGAGAGCCCTTAATGTTCCACACAACGTATAAGTGCCTTTTCTAAGTTTCAAAAACAACAGTATTGTGATGTGACGGCTCTTAAAATAAGTGCTTGCCTTTCTCAGATTTGCAATTTGCAGGAGTTAATTTGAAAGTATTAAAACCGATTCGTCTAAAAGAAGCGTTTTTCAAAGAAGCTCGTACCCGGGGTTCCAAAAGAAGTTATTTAAAAGAAATTTCCTAATTCGTTTTAAATTGAAAAGTACTCACTACTCACTATTAAGTGCTCTTTTTTTAAATTTCGATCAAGCATGCCTTCGTTTAATCGAATCGAAGAGTAACTTTGCATGAAAAATATGATACTCTCTTTTATAGACCACAATAAATTTTGAATATTATATTATATAATTTTAATCCTAAAAAATGCTTCTAAAGTGTAAAAAATGTCGAGTTTTAGACCATTTAAAGTTTCAACCGCCTTCATTAAATCGTACACAATTTAGTTTTTGAAGAAGTATTGGTCAATGCTCTCGCAAAACGTCCCTGTTAATGCGACCCAAGATGGCCTTTTAAAGTTTCCATGAGAATTTCCTTTGACATTGCTATAAAAAGACACTTCTTCAGTCGCATCCTCACAAGATGCCCTTAAGAAGTGTTTAAGAGCTTTATTTTGGTGAAAATAGTCACGCAAGAAAATACTAAATGGCTTCATAACCTTGCTATAGGCAGACCATCATGTGCAAAAAAAAACCACCACAAAAAAGAATCGTGACTACGCTTTTTGTCTTTGGGAAAGGGAAATCCGGTAGGACTTTATTTTTATAGGTGTTCAGACAAATGCCACGGCGACAAAATGTTGTTCCGGGGCTTTATTTCCTCAAAAGTATAGGGTTAGGGTTAGGGTTGCGATTAGATTTTAGGTTAGGTTTTTAGTAAGGATTAGGGTTAGGTATTGGTCCAGGGTTGAAGTTTAAAATTCGATTGGTTTGCATGGCTTCTCATATTGTTCTTTTCTTGCTGTTAAACTAAACTCTTCTATATTCCTCTTTGTGGTAAATGCCCCCTTTTTCAGAAAAGTGCCCTTCGCGTTTTTTGTGTTATATCCTGTGTCTATTCACTTTCTCTTTCATCCTTCCTTGTGTGGGAAGTGCCCCTCTTATCTAAAAATTGACCGTGCTTACATTATCACCCCCCTTCACTATGCTCACTTTCAAAACTACATGTACATTTTCGGGGTTTTCTGAGCTGCCATCATCTTCGCAGTTCGCACAACGGAGTAAATTTGATAAAAGCACATTATGCTTGTTAATATTATCAAAGCACAATCAATATGATCACTTCGACACATCCAATTCTACGCTCGCTTGCTCTTAAAGAATCACACAATTATTTACATCAGACTTGACGTATCACTTAGCGGTACTAGATATAAGAAATAATTTCTATTCTACGCAATTTAGACGCCATTTCATTACTTACCCCAATTTCATTGATCCTTTACAATACGTGATCGCAAGTGCGTTTGTCGCCTGTACATCAGAGAAATAAAAGAACTCTTCTTGAAAGAGTTATGATTGTATATGACCTTTTCAAAATGAGACGAATTAAAAAGGCATTGGGGGCTCGTTTGTTTTTAAAGATGATCCTGGGATTGTTTAATCTAATAAGATCTGCGAGATCTTGGCATACGTCGACCAAAATAATTGGAGGTGACGGAAGAGGGAAAATGGCGCCAAGAAGTGTAACGCCACAAGGACAATGTCCGCAAAAAATGACCCAAGCTCGCTTGGTTGGATTCAATTTCGCATGATGATGATGAAGATGAATCAGCTTTTGTAATATATCTTTTCCATCTTTACTTGAGTGATGAAATTGAAGAGTTGACCCTTTCGCGACATCACTCCACAATTTGTGGTTTGGCTCAACAACTTTTGATTCAGGGCCCTAAAAATAAGTAAGTAGAAAGAACAAAAGTTTTTACACACACTGTGTCCATTTTTGGTGCATGACCATATTGCACTTGATGCCAGGAATTCAAAAAAAGAGAAGAAGATCTAAAATCTTTGGCGAACCATTGAGAGGTCCAAAAATCGTTGTGTTTGAAATAAAAATTTGCCACTTTAAAAACATTTCGACAAAGTTCCAAACCATGTATCTTGTTTTCAAAGACATTAACATTTATTGAAACCATGTAGACTAAAACTTCGACCCTGACCAAACACTATGCCTATTCCAAACGTTTACCATAAACTTAACCTAAAACCCAGTTGCAATCCATTTCCATAATCCCATATCTTTGTAGAAATAGAGCAATATTGTCGTATGAGCAAATGACGGATCGCCAACCCACAAACGATCTACACCCACGTGGTTTGTTGGTTTATTTTACATGACTGCTGAGAAAGCATGTGTGTGCTTGTAAGTAAGCAACCGGGGACCGACGGCTTTAAGTCCTCGCCGAGGGACTTGGTAATACGGATTAATGCCTTACCAAAGGGCACTAGCGCATCCACTTGGTTTCGAACCCGGGTCCTCCCATCGCGCCTCCTTCAGTTTCCAGGGAATGTCAGGTGATTTACGAAACATCGTGAACAACAAGCTAAAAATGTCTGGGAAACGGGAAAGGAGTCATATAATAAAGAGCTACGGATCATATTTTATTGTACAATGCAAATAGAGTTCCTTTATTTGTATTTTGTTGGACATGAAAAAATAAATATAAAATATGAAGTATGAAAAAATTATCGGAACTTTAAAAAAAAATCAGATAAAGAATAAGAAATTATAAATTCTTGAAGTTATTTCTTCCAAATCATAATAATAATAATGACAACTTATATAGCGCTCATATCCGTCACGAAGTGACGCTCATGGCGCTTAGACATTATTACCCCGGTTATTTAGCCTAGCCGCAAAGGAACTAGCGCTCAAGCTTATGAGGTACCCATTTACACCTGGGTGGAGAGTGGCAAATGTAGATTAGTGTCTTGCCAAAGGACGTTAGTGCCGTGGTGGGATTCGAACCCCGTGATCTGCAGTTCTGTGACTTATCCACTATACCACTATACTTATATACACAATACACAATTATTCTTATTTACCCTCAATCAACATTTCCTAATAATTTCTAGAAAATATTTTTCACAGCACAATCTCAAGACCAATACACAATTTATAAATCCTTATATGTGAGTTATCCCTCAAATATAATTCACGCGAAAAATGAAAGCCTTTTCACACAATCATATTGATTACCAGAAGAAGAGCCTAATATTACTATGGTTTCGTTTCTGAATATATTTTTTAATTTGAAATCTAACGACCATTTTAAAATGTTAAACCTGAGGAGATTTTTTAATACAAATATACGTATTGTATACGAATTTTCACATTTTACGTAATTTTAAATTAGCTGGTCTACGCAACCATATTTTAATACCTACATGACAACGTCTTTTGAGTGGTTATACGTTATCAAATATTGGTAAAAGTTATATTTCCCCGGAAAGTGCTTTCACTGCAAGTAGGCTTAAATATAGGGGAAAAAATATGATAATAAAGTCGAAGGTTACCCTTTTGACAAAGTAATTTGAGATAATCATTGGCTTTGATTCGTTGCACGCGTATAAACACGAGGAAGACACTCCGTGACGGAGACAATCAAACTTCAAAGGATGCCGACAATTCGAATGTGCTCTTCTTCTGACACCCATGCTCTAGATATTTCCGCCGAATGTTGCCGCGTCACAGCCAGTCGTAGTTTAACTTGACTTTAGGGCGTTTACAGGATGCGGAGTGGAAGGAAGGGGGGGGGGGGGGGGGCCCATTCTTCGGAATCAGACACTATGTTAATATCTGTTGATATCAATGAATTAGAAACAAAATCGGTACTAAAATCAAGCATAGATATGCTATCACTAACGTCATCATTATCCTCATCATTATCATGATACTCTCTATATGTTTTATATGTTTAGGAGTGATAATTCGCATTTTGTGTTAGGGATCCCTTCGTTAGGAGTGCGCGGATTCATTGCCCGAAATAATAGAATCCACTCTCAAAGGAGTAATTCAATCAACGCTTGGAGTGGATTCCACTATAATTCGGAGTGGATTCCACTATGATTTAGAGCTAATACTATTATGATTTGGAGCGGATTCCACTATGATTTGGAGCGGATTCCACAGTAATCATCATCATCATCATCATCATCATCATCATCATCATCATCATCATTATCATCATCATCGTCATCATCATTCAGGGTACAGAATTAATCCTGTAATGATAGTGGGGGTGGCGGCGACTGCCCCCATACACCCCATCCCTCCCTCCTCGCGTGTGGACGTAGTATTTGTTCAGCAGTTGAATGGTGAAAAGGCATGATGTTTCACGTGTTATCCTCTCACTATCCCTCTTTCTTCTCTCGTCCTCGGATCTGAATTAATGTAACTGAGAGGAAAAGTTCATGCATGTTTATCCATGTGTTGGTTAGAAGGCGTTGCCCCATGGGATCGAAGCTACATGATGCTATTAATATTGAGCGACGCAAGCGCCTCTACAAATTTGAAGCAGCGTAACTTTACAGCTGCAAGCACATTCGTTTATACCTCCAACCCAGGCGTTAAAGAGGGGGGGGGGGCGGGGGCTATTCTATGATTCTTCCAACATGCCAACGAGAAAATCTCCCTTCGTTTTAGTTTTTTTCTTTTTCTTTTGTTTTGTTGTTGTTGCTTGTCAGAAGCATTTTTAAAGACCTGTACCCCCGTTAAAGAAATGGCACCGCCCCTGCATCTATCTATGGATACTGTTATCTAGTTTTAAAGGTAAGTTTGGGTTTGTTCGTTGTTGTAATTAGTTGTAATTTGAAAGAAATGTCTGAAAGACATCGTTGAATATACAAAAAAAGGGGACACTCTTTATTTTTAAAGATGTCATATAAACCGTCAATGATGTATAATAAATTATGTATCAAATTAAACAAAACTTAATACTCCAACATCAATTAAGATCAAGTTTTGAACTTTCACGCTTTGATGGGCACACTCATTTAACCATTAGAAGGTCTGATTAATAAAAATGCAAAAATGGAGCAAGTAGCCATTTACACGTTAATGAACATGTGCATCTGTAATACATTCTTGTTCAACAATGAAAAAAAAAAGAAGAAAATGAGGAGGATTGAGCTCTGGATGTCAACTATAGTCTCACGACGGCATGGTTTTCACAAGCGCAACCACAAATTCATGTGTTTCTCAGGATTTTTGTTTTTATTGTTTTAATTTGACTTTACAGGATGGAAATGCTCATCAACATTTGCATGGCTACTTGCACTATTCAGTTTTGCTTTTTTTGTAATAAGACCTTCTAACGGTTAAATGAATGTGCCAATCCAAGCGTGAAATTTAAAAGCTTGATCATAAGTGATGTTGTTATAGTATTTTTACTTGATTCGATATAGATTTTATTATATTTTATTGACGATTTATATGAAAATTTGAAACAATAAAGAGTGCCCACTTTCTCTCTTTTTTATCCCTATATTATGTTGGACTATCAACTTATATTAGGCATGTTTAAAAACAACAAAAAGTAATCTCGAAGAGTCACATGCATTTGAAATCCCCCATGCCCATGGAAATGATAACATGAGACTATATCCTTTATACTATAAAAGTATATCACCGATTGGTCCACAGAGTTATCTCCCTATTTCTTAGCTTATTCATACTCATCTAGTATGTTTTTAATCTTTATCATAATCTCTTTACTAGTTCACACAATATTATTTAATTGGAATCGATTTTATAAGCGCCTCCAGAAATTTGCAGCAGTGTAATCATATCATCTCTTCTTAATGTTGTACCCAAAAGACAATATCTTCTGTTAATCAGCTTTAACGCACAACCTCATATCATTCACATTTATTGTGAAAGCACATCTGCATGTTGGGGAATATTTAGCTTCAGGCAAATAATGTGGATCGCTTGGAATAGTTACTACATCTTTAACATTATTCATGATTAAGTTATCATGGTTATTGCATCTGCAAGCCTCTCAACGAGTTTGAATTTTCCTCGTAAATCTATAGCTAGAAGCACATTCGCTTATCGGTTACATGTCGTTTCTCCGCAGGTTCATAATTCTGAAGGTTCGTATTTCCGAAGGTTCATTTACTCGGAAGGTTCATTACTCGAAATGTTCATTATTCCGAAGGTTCGTAAATCCCAAAAATGAAATAATATTCACAATTCCGAAAATGAAATAGGGTTCATAATTCCAAATATGGAATAAGGTTCATAATTGTGAAGGTTCATAAATCGGAAAATGTAAATAGAACCCTACATATTTTTTCAGAATTACGAACCTTCGGAATAATGAACCCTATTTCATTTTCGGAAATACGAACCCTATTTTATTTTCGGAATTACGAACCCCATTTCATGTTCGGAATTGTGAACGTTCGGGTAAACGAACCTTCGGAATAACAGACCTTCGGAAAAACGAGTGCCGCCGCTCATCATGCCTGCATGTTAACCACTTATAGCGCACAACATAATGTCATCAGCATTGATCGTGTATGTGCTTCCGAACAGTGCAAGTTTGAATTTCGGGCACACGTTCAATTCCAACTTTATTATTGTAGAATTTTCCGCACCGAGGCTCAGAATTAGAAATATATACAGGGATAGACTCTGGCGGTTGTTATAATATTACAGTAAGAGTAGAAAGCAACAAGAAGGAATGAAGACAGAATTAAACTGTTGATGATTTCATAATGCTTGTTTTCTTGGAGATTGTGTCCCCACCCCACCCCTAGGCCCTATGGACATCAGTCTAAGGTTAACAGGGTGACATGCCCTACGTTTTTCGACAATTAGGTGTGGGGGGCGAAATTTGTAGCATTATGAGCGTCTGTAAAAAAAAAAAGGCGCCTGGTTGGCGGGTTGGAGCACCCCTTTTGTGTTTAAGTTTTTTTTTGTTTTGTTTTGTTTTGTTTTGTTTTTTGCTTGTCAGACAATATTTGGTGTTAATCAGCACCACCACCCCCCCCCCCCCAATTTTTGCTTGTGAATCTTATGAATTGGACCCCTTTTACAAAATTCTGGAGCCACCCGTCATAAGCCCAACAACAACAACACACACACACACGTACACAGTCTTGTATTGCTTTATTTCCGAGGACAAGTATTGTTCCTCTATTGTTCCTCCGTCCTCGGACAGTAAACGGAATAAGGCACAAATTCATTGTTCGACGTTCGAGGACTAGTGTCCGGCTTCCGAGGACCATTGTTCTCATGATTTTTTTTTCTCTGTCCGAAAATGTCCTCGGACATACGGCTAAACACGCCCATAAGTCCACGCAGGTATACTTGTGTGTCTTTCCCTTTGTTCTCTCTATTGTTCAAATAGCCACACAAGCAGCAAAAAAAGCCACACAAACCTGACGGAATAAAGGCATCTATTGTGTTTGACTGTCCAATTAGTCACACAAGTATACCTCTGTTGGTACACACACACGCACCTACACCACCCACCCACACACCCTTCTCCCCCAAAATGGACTAATGCTACTGCAAACTCTCTCACTCTCTCTTTCTTTCTTTCTTTCTCTCTCTTTTTCTCTCTCTCTCGCTCTCTCTCTTTCTCTTGGTCATAATAATCTGGATAGATCACGAAAAAGGCAAAAGGGATGTAGCAGAACAAACAAACCCCCAAAACCCCCCAAAACCCGACGGAGTAGCACTGTCGTGGAGTACGGGTGTTTGGAGTCAGAAGGGCGTTAACTCTGTACAAATGATGGGACTTAACGCCCTTCTGATTCCAAACAGACGAAGTATCAAGGCGGCAATGCGTCAAGGACTATTAGACCCCTGTTCCTTCGCCCCAATTAAATCCTCTTTCGCCACTCGATGACGATGATGAGCATGGATGCAGCTCAAAGGCGGTTCAATGCCCCGTTCAAAGGTGATCTGCCTTAAAGAAAGAGAGAGAGAGAGAGAAGAAGAAGAAAGATAGAGAGAGAGAGAAATACGCGACGGCGAAATAAAATATATCATTTAATGACCTTAGGAGTAATAACGTTTAATTTTCAGGTATCATAATGTACATGTATGTTCATATATTCAAATGCTCCACGTAAAGTTGAAAACATTGCGTCTCTTAAACTTGTCTAAATATAATACTTTTTGTATGTTAGCTCACAAATGTTATTTTATGGAGTTGAGCCTTGCTTTCTGTGATGTATTCATTCATGTATGTACTTTCTAAATGGTGAAGCAAATAAAAAGCATGTTGTTTCTCTCTTTCATCTTCAACCAATTCAATTTTATAACAATATATGTATTGGATGTAACGCCCCGAAGGGACTTATAAATTGCAGGTTTCGTTGTCTGTAGAGGCGGAAGTACTTGTGTACTTATAAGACGGCAAGTGCCCATTAGAATATGCCCCTTGAATATCCCTTATGCAAAATGTTGATGTTCATTCACAACCCTTTGTCGAATGATTGAATAAATTGAATAAGTTATACAAAACCAAGTGATGGAGAACTTAGAACTGAATTTTATGTAACATTCGCGAAGTGGCAATGACCCAGATTCAACTCGTGTTTCATTTTGGTCATGATTAAACCGTAAACATGTTTGCCGTGCTCCTCGGAAGCCAGGCCTTTTCTCATCACCGAATTAATCATGGGTACACGTATCAAAAGAGGCAGTTACTTGATTAAATTACGCCTCTGCTGTTAAATACAGTAAAAGCAAGAAAGCACGTTTTCCATTATCAGTTCGATTGTAGACCTGTCTTATGCATTTCACGTTTTTTCCCGGAGTAAATAGTATATCATCAGAGGTACTTTCCGTATTATGAGGCTAGCAAATTTTGAAAATTAGGTCAGTACTGTCCTTTCCTTTTTTCAACTGCTAAATAGATCAAGATGGTCTCCCCTTAATGAATTGGAAAAGCGAGAGAGATAAATGAATCTACTTTCAAATGAGCTATCCACAAAGATGTACTTAAGGTGGAGGAGAATGGGATGGGAGAAAGGGGGAGGGGGAGAGAGATTGGGAGAGATAGAGAGAGAGAGAGAGAGAGAGAGAGAGAATGAGAGACGAAGAGGGAGAGAATACGAAGAGAAAGAGAGAGAGGTTGAGATAGAAAATAAGAGAGGATGAGGAATGAGATAAAGAGACAGACAGACAGAGGCAGACAGACAGAGGGAGAGGGAGAGAGAGAGAGAGAGAGAGAGAGAGAGAAGAAAGAGAAGAAGAATTGAATTGGTTTATAAAGATAAGTCATGTTGCTTGAAATCTGGTACTGTTTTACTGATCCGAAATTTTAGTAAAACGCAATAAAGATTTAATGATAAATACCTGTTGAGAGCAAGGAAAGCGTTAGCTCATAAACTTTTACCAGAGAAATTTAATAGTTAGCACCATTCTGACTCTTATAGACATATTAATCGGTGTGATGGTATAGTGGTTCCCTTGATTCTCAGTCAAAAGATTGAGGGTTCGAATCCCAGCCGGGCAATAACGTCATTTGGCAAGACATTAATCCACATTTGCCACTCTCCACCCAGGTGTAAATGGGTACCGGATATGCTAGAGCGCTAAATAATATGACCGGGGTAATAATGTTGGAACGCCATGCATGAGCGTCACAATGTGACGGACATGAGCGCTATACAAGAAGCCACCATTATTATTATTATTATTATTATTATTATTATTATTATTATTATTATTATTATTATTATTATTATTATTATTATTATTATTATTATTATTATTATTATTATTCTTCTTCTTTCAATTGTTGACATAAGCATATCTGGTTTCTTTGGTGTGAAATGAATACACGTAGATCCCAAATTATGATTCTCGACTATGGTACTCATAATTATAAATATGATAATTAAGGTGGGGTGGGTAGGACGTAAATAAGGCAAGTTTTTTGTATAAAATGTTTAAGAAAAGAATGTCTTTTACAGAATATTTTGTTACAAAGTTACAAGTGTTTGGCTCGAGGTATAAAGCATATTTTAAGCGACTCCCCCTCCCCCCTCTAAAAAAAAGTTATAAAAATAAAAAAATTAAATTGATAATATCTAATCGTGGATAAAATCCCACAAAATGTCTGCTTGTACTATTGTCATGATTGTGGGCGTTTTCATATAGGTAGCTTTAAAAGTATACTGCTTTATTTTCATCCAAGCAGAAAGCATTAAAAAAGATACCCCACGTTGAAAAGCGGCACTTGTCTTTGGGGACAACCGCACGCACACGACACGAGACAAGCGTAAAAACATGCACCACCCTTTCTACTAGAAAAAAGTATTCATTGTCTACAGAAATATTCTTCTTGGAGACAAACAAAAAATGAAGGAAGGAAAAAGAAGACGACAGAGGTAAACGTGAGAAAGGCCCTATGGGTGATAGATTTACATTTTCTTCTATTCGGCGAATTTGACTGATTGCATGTTGATACGTATTGTTATTGCACAAAGCGATAATGGCAATTAGAAAAATGATCCATGTCTCCTCGCAACCCGAAGAATACATTGTAATCCGGGAGGACCTCTAGCAGGGCAATTTAATACGATTAAGTGCATCCCTCCGGAGCTCCTCGCGTTCTTTTTCTTTCAAAAAGTCAAAGTATCCAGACTTGTAGGCTTCGGTCCCACCTGTGCCGTGTCCCAGCAGAAAAAAAGTGAGAAAAATATATGTAAGTAGGACTGCCAGCGACCTATGCATGACATCAAAGAAAAGAAAGGGGGGGGGGAGGGGAGAGGCGAGATAAAATTAATTACATGTTGAAAAGGAAAGAGAAAGACTTTATTCAGGATGAATGCATAAAATTCCATAAAGACACAAGTGCTTGTGTTTGATACACTTAATCCATAATACATAATACAAACCAACATACATTTAAAAGAGTGATGGAGAGAATAAAAGAAAGAGAGAGAGAGAGAGAAAGAGAAAGAGAGAGGGAGGGAGAGAGATATAAATAAAGAGAGAGAGAGAAAGAAAGAGAGGGGCGGAGAGAGAGAGAGAGAGAGAAAGCGTGAGGGAGAGAGAGAGAGCAAGGAAAGAATCTCAACCAGTATAGGCGCTTTGAAAAATACTTCCTTGTCCTATAAAATTCTTGTCTATTATTAACAAACCATCTGGCACAATCATTTCAGGCTTGACCCTTTGGCGACAACTGCCAATATTTTGTGGTAGAGGTGTTGTGGTCTAGTGGATACGTCAACGGACTGTAGATTACAAGGTACGGGGTTCGAATCCCAGCCCAACGTCCTTTGGCAAGACATTAATGTACATTTGCCACTCTCCACACAGGTGTAAATGTGTAACTGTATTATGCTTGAGCGCTAGTTACTTTGACGGCTTGGCTATAACCAGGGTAATAAGCGCCACGAGCGTCACAGCGTGACGGATATGAGCGCTACATAATTATATGACCATTATTATAAAATGGTTTCAAACTGAAGATGAAAAGTTAAAGCCTTGAGTTCTAACTTTATTATATTGATGCAACTAAGACATGAACACCATTGAAATAAAAATGATATAATACTCTATAATAATATAAGACACGGAGATTACGAAATGATATATTGAAGTTTCCTTGTTACCTTATACATTACTCGTCCTATAAAAATTAATGTATTCTTATTATATCGCTCGCGTGCGTAACGTAATGATAGGTTTCGATATTGTTTCCAAAGATAATAGCACTGCTGCTAAGAGCTGCTAAAGATTCATTTATCCTGTCAGGTACCTTCCAAGTACATCTTATCTATTTGACCAATCATGCCTGGAACGATAGCGGCACACTAATGTAGAGTAATGTCTTGCCCTAGGAAATTAGAGCAGGGCTGGGAGACGAACCCTCCTCCTGTAAATGTCAAATGAATGAACGACTGTGATTGACATTCTGAATGGATGCAAAAACACAGTCTATATCTTGTGTATTTCTTTTAGATATTATCATTAGCTGTTATAAAACGGGTTCAAGAATGTAGCCATCCTGATTGGTCAAATAACACCACGTGACCGTGCAAAAAAAGGTGATAACACTTGGCAAAAAGGCTCTAAAGCACGGCTGAGCTGCACGTACGCGTACCTCTGGTGCGTGCAAACTTAAAACGCAATGAAAACGCGTAGTTAATTGTCATTTTAGCGCAGGGATTGCATGCGCGCACTGAAACGCGCATATGACTCTTGTTGGCTGCGCTTCTGTGATGTCATCCAGGAAAGCAAATGGTTGAGTATTCGTGCGTTAGTGCGATCAGGGGAGCGTTTCATCAAGCGTTTTGTCAGTGATTTCTACCGACAACTGTTATAAGCTACTGAAATCCTTGCATCTGATTGGCTGAGAGCAAATTTGTCAGTAAAAATCACTGACAAAACGCTTGATGAAACGCTCACCTGGCAACAAGCAGGTTTTTTATCGTGGTGTCAAACACACTCGGCTTGCGCCTCGTGCGTATAGTACACCACGATAAAACATTTGTGTTGCCAGATCGCACCAACGCACTCCCAACCATGTATCAATAGTATACTATGACTGTTATGAATGCACAAGTAGAGGTGTCGTGGTCTAATGGATAAGTCACAGGACTGTAGATCACAGGGTATGGGAATCGAATCCCAGCCCGGCACTAACGTCCGTTGACAAGACATTAATCTACATTTGCCACTCTCCACCCAGGTGTAAATGGATTCCTGATATGCTTGAGCGCTAGTTACTTAAACCGGCGGCTCGGCTATGATCATGGATAACGTAAAGTGTAGAAAATAGTTTTGTCTGCACTAAGTACCACCACGATTTAATATGAAATAATATTATTATCTGAGGATCTTTTGGAGAAAGTTTAGTAGTAATCTGGAGTTTTGATAATGGAAAATTAATTTCTCAGGATTATAATCAAATTTAATGATCAAATCTATACATAATTATAACTGATGAATATTATGTGCAAGACGCCTTGGTAGAAAGTGTGTAATATAATAGCGAAGTAATAAGCAATGAAAGATAACTAAATCGAGCTATTCCGATAAATATGTATGATGATGTATCTATCCAGAGGGGTGTTTCATCGAGTGTCTTGTCGGTGTTTGTTACCAACAAATGTGCTCTCAGCCAATCAGATGCAAGGACTTCAGTAGCTTATATCAGTTATTCCAATTTGCCATTCATGACAAGTTTTATGAAACAGGATCCTGATGTCACTCTGATGTGCAATATGAATTTTTGCATATTATCAAAAGTTTTGTCGGCTTTTAATATTTTGGTCTATCGATGAGCCCAAGCATGAAAGACAAAGACAGATGACAATTTAAGGTTTACAAGAAGCTCACTCTTTTTTGATAGTTATCACGCATTGAATATTCAGTGAAGTAATAATGTATAAGCAGTATAATGGGGATCAGGGGAGCGTTTCATCAAGCGTTTTGTCAGTGATTCTCACCGACAACTGTTATAAGCTACTGAAATCCTTACATCTGATAATAATAATAATAATAATAATAATAATAATAATATTGGGTATTTATATAGCGCTCGTATCCACAAATGGTGCTCAAGGCGCTCCAATATTACCCTGGCTTTAGCCGAGCTGCCATATAAGGCGCTCAAAGCATTTCAAGGAATAAATTCCTACCAGGTACCCATTTACTACACCTGGGTGGAGAGTGGCAAATGTAGATTAATGTCTTGCCAAAGGACATTAGTGGCTGAGAGCAAATTTGTCAGTAAAAGTCACTGACAAAACGCTTGATGAAACGCTCCCCAGTTTTACAGGCTAATTTGCCTTTTACCATGTTTGATGATCTTTCACATCCGCTGCATATCCAAATCTTATTCATTCTGGGAATGGGTTGTTTTTATTCTTTGTATTTATTTATTTATTTATTTCTGATATTTAGACAGGGTGACTCATTATCACCAATAGTGGGGGTCTTCCACGAGACCCTGTTTGCAATAATAAGAAACAACAGTAAAACACTCACACAAAAACCCCACAACCAAATCATTAATATAAACTCAAAGAGCAACAAAAAATAAATCAGAGCATGTATAAACATATATACAAAGTATCTGGTATCCTCGTAGTGAATGTTTTGTTTGTTTTGTTTTGTTTTGTTTTGTTTTGCTTTGTTTTTGTTAAAGTTTATAACGTTTTTGCATAAATATATAAATAACTAGATGGTAATTAGTTTTAAAACCCGATGAAAAGTAACTATTAGCATATTTAGGTATGTATTAGACTTTGAAAAAATGCATCATGAACTTTTAAACGTATATTTTATCATGTTTTTTTTTTAAGAGATGCAAAATAATCTTGAATATTTAATCTTTTCAACACCAGAGATAAAATATAACTTCTCCCGTCCTTTAACTTCTGGACATTCAGACCCTCCTGGGGCTGAGATCCTGGGCACTGTTTCATCATAAAACATAACAAGTTGCAATAACTGTTATAAGTTACTGAAATCCTTGCATCTGATTGGCTGAGAGCCAATTGCACTGCATATTCCTATGACAACATATTATGATTTCCCGGATGAAAAGTGAAATTGTATTGCACTATTTCAGGTGAATTCACAGTGATAGTCCATATACTGTCAGTAAAATAACGCACAGGGCGATTATTTCATTTATTACAACGTCGTAATTATATTGATGTATTTTTTTATTTGATGAGTGCATTACCTCCTGGGGACGAAATAAAAAGTATGGCGTGTTTGTTTCTTAGCTTCAGGGATATAAGCCCATTTAAAATCTGCTTGTTGTCACGTCTGTACGTATTTATGTGTTAAAAGGACAAAATGAAAGTATAATGAGAACACGTAGTGAGTCATTGACCTTTGCAAATAAGTGAGTAGGTGTTTTTAATGACAAGCTCCAGTGTTTATCTGTTTCTTCTCTTCTTTTCTCAATTATACTGCCTCTCTTTGTTGTTTTTTTTTTCAGCTCCAACCCTCCTCAGAGAATAAATGAATTCAGCTCGCATGTAGGAATTGAGGCTTTGGTAATAGCACTGCATGGTATAGAGTTTGCAGTCACAAATCCTGTTTCGTCATAACGCGTAACGCGTCTAAAATGTGAGACTACTCCTTAGATCTTGTACGGTAGCTACAGCCAGAGACTAACAAAGTTTGGCGAGGCTCTAGACCTGTTTTATAGCATTGTGCTAACGAAAACAAAAACAATACAGGTGGGCTTGATGTTCTTTGTAATTCTGTAAGCACATGTTTTAACAAAACTTCAACAAATATCTTTGAAGGAATGGTTAATGTGTTCCCAGAAATGAAAATGCTAATATATTTTCAAAACTGACTTATATTACTCCTAGAAATTAGAATAATAATATATTTTTTTTTGACATGTTTTACAATGAATACAACGATTCCCATTTAAATTTAATTATTTAGTTGTGATTTCTAACAGAAAACGTTTTGCAAAGCTGCATTTGATAATTCGAAATGAGCTGCGCTGACTGAAAAAACCGACACCTTCGTAGAAAAGTAAAAGCTTTGATTTTTATCAAAATAAAGGCTCTCGCGGATGAATTCATATAAATTGATCAAGCAGACTGAATATCGCGGCAGTTCCTCCTGTAACAGACATGAAATGTTTCAGTACATTTATAGATTGTCAACAAATTTCGGTTGTCCCTTGATAGTGAATGCAATTCAGCCTATTTCATTCATTTCCTTTGACATGTACGTTAGCTTTGTTTACAGATGTAATCTAACAGCGATGCGACAGGCGAATACAAACATTTCCAACGCTCTTCAATTCCAAGAAGTAAAATTTAGTCAATATTGCGCTCCATAAGTGTTCGGAAATGGAGAACTCGGAGTATACAATCTCATCTGTGCAAAGTTGAACATGTTGAAAGAATGCTGGGGAGAGGCGGTTCCTGGAAATTTTAAGCTGTTAGTAATGCTTCATTACTTTCCATGCTGATTTGCTACTAAATTGGAAACCATTTGCCTTTAAACAGTACTCTCGAGTGGTTTGATCTCAGTCGCTTTTTTACTCTGTATGAGAGAAAATGTAGGACCGCTAAACTTTCAATGTCACCATACCCGTCATGCCGGCGTTTTCGTGGTATGATTCTTTCGCGAATTGCATGTTTCAACGTTTTCCCCCTTTTATTGTAAAGCAATAGATATATCGATAGAATCAAGACAGAACTGGAAAAAAATCAGATACAGATTTGAAAAAGAGAGGGTAAAAAGCACCCCCCCCCCCCAAAAAAAAAAAAAAAAAAAGAAAGAAAAAGATACTAACTAACAAAATGATGCAGTATGCAAAAGAGAAATGTTATCGTAACATGAAACTTCTGCGCTTCTTGAAACTCGGATTCGCAAAAGTTTCTTGAAACCGGTAGTGTCTGGTTTTACCATGTTACATGTGATGTCATTTATGTTTTTAATCACCAAGTTTGGTACCCTTAGAAATCTTTTCGTTATGACTGTACTATTAGAATGCCTGTTTTTGCTATACAAACAAGAAATCTCTTTCCTTATTGCATACCATAAGCATACGTGGGCGGTCTTTTTGATCCTGAAGCATTTCGGGTGAATGGATTTGCACCTGGAAAAGACCCACTCAAGTAATTATCAAACGCAGCAAGCACCTACTTCAGGTACATGCGGTGTTTGGGGGAAAAATCGTCTTGGTCTTCCCAGGTATTCTCTATGAAGGTCTGGAAATTTTGAGAGACGTGATGATGATGATGATGATGATGATGATGATGATGATGATGAAAGATGTTGGCAGACTGCAATCATCAGCAAAGTCAATTTCTTTGCTGTGTTGGTGGTGTATCCATATAGTGATAAGGGGGGTCCTCTAGAGGGGAGGGGAATGTACAGGGGCAAGAGCGAAGAAGAAGATTGGGCGTATGCCGGCTCCATCCTATGATGGATACGTCACTGCCCTGTCGTCTTGCTTCGCCATTACAAGGTGAAAGACCTTCTCCATCAAAGAATCCCTAGGAATAACTCCTTCAGTATATTAAACAGGTATGCACATGGTGTCTCCATTAGATGCACTCCGTTTCTCGAGACTCTTTCTTAGAAGTTCTGAACTTTTTTGAAGAAATTTTAATGAAGATGACAGGTAGCAATCAGGTTCAAGTTTAGAGACTGGAATTTAAACAAAATAATTATTTTACATAAAATATCTTTTGCACAAGTTGTGCCTTGAGCATTTGATCATCAGCTCATTATCCTGTTTTTTTTTTGGTGTTTTTTTACAGAAATGGCTGTGGACGTCATGAGTAAAACTCGTTCGTATTTATTTATTTATTATTTTTTTTAATTTTTTTTTTTTTTTTTTTTTTTTTTTTTTTGGGGGGGGGGGGGGTACTTTCAATGCATCTCTCTGTTTTTCCAGTCAATTCGAATCGTAATATTGGCCTTCAGTGCGCACGCAATAGTCTGGCTTTTCAGCCGTTAGAGAGCCCCCCCCCCCCCCCCCCGCACAAACATCCACACTCACGCACCGGCCCACACATTACTTTGTTCAGCTCTCATCCTCATCATTTTCATCTCAGCTGTCTTTGTATTCCAAGGTTGGTGTCTTTTTCCTGTTGATCATTGTAGTTAATTCTTTGGTTGAGAGGTAAAGGAAACGGAATGAAAGTAATCTTCGAAACCATACAATATCATTCACAACCGGTAAGTAAAGGGAGCAAAATTAGACAGATGATAAGCAAAGGATGTATCACAAATGCAGGAAGAGTGCGTCATCTCAAGAATTAGAAGGAAAAAATATCTTAATTGCATACGATCTGCCGTTTGACTGTAATTAAGGACTGGTAGAAGGGCAGCAGTGACGAGTAAAGTATTCCTGCAGCCCAGATGCTAAGAAGTCTACAACAATAAAAGTTTTATACATTTATATTGCGCCCAAAATCCACCCTTAGGAATGCGCCGCAAAATATACTTCTATCACCCTGCATGGCTTTAACCAAGCTGCCTTAAGACGCTGAAAGCATTTACTACTCCTAGGTTAAGAATGGCAAATATAGATTAACATCCCGCCAAAGGACATTAGTGCCGCTGATGGGACTCGAACCGATAACCGTTAGATTTACAAAAGGTGTGTAAAGACATTCAAGCAGGACTTGTCAAAATTAAGGAGGGGGAAGAGTGTCGCTTTTTATATTACAAAGTTATGCATAATTCATAATTTTTCCCTGCCATCGCTTGGTAACATCACCATTAAATTCATTTCTAAAGGCTACGGTTGCAAAATCTGCGTAAAATAATCTTAAAGCATAATCTTTAATATTTCACATTTTCCTAATGAACTCAACATAAGGAACGAAAAACTCGCTGTACCGTGCGTTCCTCCCCCCCCCCCCCCAAAAAAAAAAAAAAAATAAAAAAAAAAAAAAAAAAAAAATAAATAAATAAATAAATAAATAAAATAAAAAATAAATAAATTTAAAAAAATCAGAATATTTTCAACAAATATTAATTCTTGTAGATAGCCTAGCGTCTCTCCTATCCAATAACACCAACAAAATCTGAATAGCAATTACGTTTCAGTAATCAAAACCCACTTTGTGAAAGGGTGCAAAATTCAGACTTGGCAATAATTGGTATTTGTTCTGGCTGATATGAATAAAGTTGAGAACCGTTTAAAATTAACAGTTGAAAAAGTCTCCCCAATTAAATATTTCCAAATATTTTCAGGAATTTTTTATACCTCTGGATAGCATAGAGTCTCTTCTATCAAATGACACCAAAATATTTCACAATATTTTACGCTTGAGTGAGCAAAATCCATACTTGACAAATGTTTGTATATGTTCTGGCTGGTAAAGGCTCGGAAATTTTATGTTCTGATCATTAAAAGACAATTTGTGAAATAACAGCCTTTGTTCACTGTATCTCGTGATAATTATATCCCATCAAAACTTTATGGTTTAGTAAGCAAGCAAGGTGAAATTAAGATATTCACCAATATTAACATTTTGAAACACTCAACAAAGTAATTAATTGCTCACTCAAGCATATGATGCCGATGGGATGTGTAAGATATACAGAGAACAAAGCCTGTTATTTTATAAATTGTCTTTTATTGATCAGAATATGGAGATTTATAAGCCTTTTCATGACTCCCAGAGCCAATATCAATATTGTCAAGTCTGGATTTTGCAGCCTTTGACAAAGTGGTTTTTGCTAACTCAAGCGTAAAATGTTGTGAGATATTTTGGTGTCATTTGATACAAGAGACCCTAAGCTTTTCACAGGTATGAACATTTTCTTTAAATATTTTGAACAATTTATTTGGGGAGGCTTTTTCCAACTGTTAGCTTTTTTTTTCTGGGACGCACTGTATATAGTGATCGGGGCTTTTCTGGACATCGTATAATCTAATCATTTGCAGGTCAGTGGCATGGAAGCATTTGAATTTTCCGTTAAAGTGAATAACCAGGTAAGCAACCAATTTCAGTGCCAACATGCAATCTTTCGCTAATCACAGCAAGTTTCTTTTCTTAACATTCATTCAAAAATTCTCTTTCGAAACGTGTATCAATTTTTGTCACGCGAGTGCACATGTACACGTATCATTAAATTACTTTCCCCTTACATGATTTAGCTAACTCACTCTCAGTTTTAGGAACGCAAGAAAGAAAGCCCCACAACATTCGCCTAAGGGTTAACTCGAGAAAGAAGACAAAAGTGCGTATTTTCAAGAACATAAACCTTTTTCCCCAAGGTAACTTCGAATTATCGTACATTTGTCAATCGTGTATCGATAGCGATGTAGTCGTAGCGATTCATTAGAACATAATTGAAAAAAGATTGGCATTTCGGGTTGCCTGAAAGGGGAAGATATGCCACTGAAGCGGTGAAACGTTGTGGTTAATTTCATTGACGTATTAGTTTTGTCTTTATTTGGAAATGATACAAATGAGCCAGACCACATGTTGTATTTCTGTAAATCTATTTTACCGCCGGATAAACGGTTCAACAATCCGCGGGAGATTAGTGATTTGGATTTGGATTCATGATGCGTGTATACAGCATTACAGGTGCATTGTATCATTAGATTACGGTACTTTATTGAAACAGCCGCATAAAATGAAAAACCACTGGAAGACGTTGAGAGAGACAGACAATTGAGAGAAACTGATAAAGGAAAAAGGGCGGAAGGAAAATGAGAATGGGTAGCTTCTATACTCGGATGTTGAGCTAAATCAAATAGTTGGTTATTCATGTGGAAGTTCGTGGTTGAATTCAACCGGACAGGTTTCCGGGATTAGATATCCCTTCTGGATTAAGACGGTTACATTTTCGAATCCCCTGTTTATCCCTTGTGTCATCGAACTCATCGCATTATCTTTCTGATTACTAGCACTTGTAATCACGGGTGGATTTACTGAGGTGGGGGGGGGGGGGGGTATATCTTCACTTTAAAACAAAAATTATGCCCCCTTGTTCACGTTTCCGACCATACGGCACCTGAAAATTGATATCCTAAAAAGTATTTGTCCGAAACTTTGAATTTTCTTTATTGTGTCACCACTTATTTTTCTCTTTGTAGGTACCTGAGTCCACCCGTGTGTAGTAGCCATAGGATGCACTAGCTCGGCGCCACCTCCATCCCACTTGTTTGTCTCTGGTGACATTGGGGGGAAAGGGGGCATGGGGTAGGGGAAAACTGCTCTTTCTTAACAGGACAGCAAAGAGAGAGAGAGAGAGAGAGAGAGAGAGAGAGAAGGGGGGGGGGGGGAAGAAGAAGAAAGCGGGACCCAATTAAAACCCCCTTAGTATTTCACTCACCTAAAGAGACCATTGCCCTCGGCCTACCCTGTTGGTGGACGGTCACTACGCCCCTTGCCGAAATTGAATCTCTGACCATGCTTCGTTTGCGATTAGCCATGATGATTATAACATCTTGAGTGCACATGACAGCTTTAATAATTTTGTGTTAAGAAATGATAACAGCGAAGCACATAAAGCAGAATAATGGGATAACCTAGAGAGAGAGAGAGAGAAATAAAAACAGTATAGGTAAGTGGGGAAAGAGAGAAGTCAGAGAGAGGGAGGGGGGGGGGGGGTGAACGATGGGGTGAGACTGAGAAAGATAGTGATGTGTAAAAGGAGAGATGATGATGAGAAAAAGGGGTGTGGAGTGAAAAGAAAGAAAGAAAGAGAGGGTGCATGGTGGTGGAGGAGGAGGAGGAGGAGGAGGAGGAGAGGAAGAAGAGAGAGAGAGAGAGAGAGAGAGAGAGAGAAGGACGAGTTTGGAGGGGAGGACAATAATAACGATTGCATTTATGAATCAAATATTATTTAATTCAGTCATCAATGTTTCTGTCTTTTTCTAGCAGAGCTGCATGGCGTCTCACAAGACCTTCAATTAACGCAAGGTGAAGAAAATCAGGATAAGATTTGAATTCATGGCGGACATCTGCGTCATCTAGAGGAAGTGTTGATGAACTCACAGGTACGCCAATGTATTTTCTAATATCTAATCCTCCCTCATCAATCTTCATCCAAGGGCCCATCTGACGGGCGGAAATCGTTCTTAAAACGTAGAGGGGACTCGAAGTTTTAAAGTTCTCTGACAACCAGATGAATAAAAACATCAGGATTTGGAAGCCGGCTAGGGGACATTAAACAGTGACTGTCATCGAATGGCGAAACTTGCTGAAAATAATTAATATCATGAAATGATTTTCCCAATGTAGCCTAATTAATTTCATTTTCAGATGACCTCCTCCTTCTCTTCATTATGAGAGCATCATTAATCATGTTCATTGGTATTAATTTAGAGAAAGATCCACAATCCCTGTCATCATACATTAAGTACCTTATACTTTGGCGTAATGTAGGTCCAGACATTGAAAGGGCATTGGCGTCGGGGGGGGGGGGGGGCGGTGAACTATTATTTTGATGAAATACGAGTGAAGAATGCTATCCGTACCATACGTTATCGATAATGATTTTGTAAAGCACATTGTTCATATTTCTTGTTGTTGCAATATAACCACCAGTTTATTTCTTACACATGCTCCAGCATTGTCGTCTGCCATCGATTATTTGGTTGCTTAGCAACCAAGAAGTAACCGCATGTACATTTTTATTTCATCACTGTAAAAAGCACTGGGTAGAAAACACGCGTTACCCCCGCAAACACGGGACACCAAATCTGATCCCCTTACGTCGATTCAAACACAATTTGTTGCTTGTCAACTAATCGCACACGACCCCCTTTTCTACTTCGTTAGGCTAGTTCAGGTATGATGTGGTAAAGCTCCTAAAACGGAGCAAAAATAAAATAAAACAAAACAAAAACGAAACGAAACGAACCTAAAGCAAAGAAAATGAAAGAAAAAAAGAAATATAAACTACTGCGGCAAGACGAAAGCATTTTATGTGTATTGAATTCTCAGCATTTATGGAGCAATATATTTAAACCAATAATAAAGTTGAATAAAACTTTCTGCGATCACAAGGGCGTACTTATTTATCCCTGCTTATCTGTGTGCTACATGATACAGAATAAAATTGTGAACAGGGGTGGTTTTCTGAGATTTATTTTATCTTGATTTTAGTGAAAAGATTTTAATTGTCATAACAACTTTTAAATTGCAACATTTCATTGGTGTTTGCGCAGATGAATTGGACCGCGTACACAGCCATTGGGGCATAAACGTACATTTTGTTATGACAATTAAAATTATTTCACTAAAATCAAGATGAAATAAATCTCAGAATACCACCCCTGCTCTACGATTGCGTCATTTTATTTCGCCGCACCGTTTTTTTGTTTGTTTGTTTGTTGGTTGGTTGGTTGGTATTTCTTTGTCGTTGAGGTGGTTTACCGTGTCACATGTGAACGAGGCTGTACAAACTCTGTGACCCCCGAGACAGAACCGGGTCAAATTCGAACCCTGGTTTTACTGATGCAACGGAAGACTCAAATTTCTCCCATCATAAGCATCTCTCAACATGGACGAGGCATTTAGATTAAACTTGACACTGATGACGTCAGAGGTGTATATATCGGACAATAACCATTTGCCTAGATGGTGCATGGGAGATTGGAAAAAAAACCCCACAACCCTAGACATCTGCGAGAAATATCATCCGGGGGTTTATCTGGGGAAAAAGGAGGAAGTATCGGGTTACTACACGCGCTGTTATTGAGTGAACAACCTTGACCGATCCTGAGGCAACCCCTTTATACAACCAAAAATAATAATATGGATAATAAAGATGGAAAATAGAGGAAACTGCGCTGAAAGGAGATGTTTCGTCTTCTTTGAATCAAGTTCACATGTCCCAACTGATTTGCCAACTAAACCATTTCGTAATATATAGTACATGTTACAAATTACCCTGTAATGAACCAAATTTGTACGCGCATGCGCTTGCGCATCTGTTTTGCTGGACGCACTACTTGTAAAATCATACTGGCGCGCGCATCATGCATGGTGCGCACACTATGAACGCGTATAGAGGTATAAATGACTTTTGATAATACATGTATTATTAATAATAATAATAACATGTCTTGTTTACCCAGGATAGCCTCATCAGTATTATACTGAGGGTCCTGAAATGGTACTATTACCCCGGCTTTAGCCGAGCTACCGTCATGACCGTGGTGTTCAATCATTCAAGGAATTCCTTCCTACCTTCACCTGCACATGCGCAAATTGTAATTACGAACTGGCTGAGTGGCGAGGTAGACAATAAATTATGGCAGAACTAACAGAGTCTTCCTTTCGACAATCAGACCTCTTATTTTGGTAAACTTATAATTTTCTAATTTTCCTTCCTGTCTCTCTAGTTATCTTCATAATTTCGGAGATCATATACAAATATATACTGTCATGAGAGGGTCTGGTTGGAAATATGGTCCACAAGGTGACGTGAACCAATACTATTTTCATGAGGGGCGCAACCCTGAAGGAAAATGGTCGTCTTACGTCACCGAGGGGACCCTAGTTTAACCAGAGACCCGAATGTAGGCAGTATATATTTGGTTTATATCCGTCATCTTGAACAAAAGCTACAAATCTACTTGACCATCTGCACTGTAAGGTATGATGTCGTCACAATGTAGTACGCGCTCAGGCTCAGCAGCTGCTTTTATTTTTTCCTTCGCGTCGCGAGTCGATTGGGGGGGGGGGGGGGGGGAACAAATAGTTCATTTTTTCCCGCTGACGTCATCGAATAGTTCATTTTGTCCCTCTGATGGGAAAATATGATCTATTCGATGACGTCAGCAGGAAAAATGAAGTAGACGGCAGGAAACGGCTAGTAGAACTATTCATTTTCTTGTTGTGTACATGCACTCCTAATGCAACAATCTTACGATGATGGATAAAATACCTATTATTTCGGTGAACTTGTCATTTCTGTATTTTTCTCCGTTTCTCGAGTTAACTTCTCGACTAGAGAGAAAAGGATAAGGAGAACCTTATCCTTCTCTCTCCCTCTCTCTCTCCCTTTCTCTCTCTTTCTTCCCCCTGCAATTCTCACCGTATATCTTTGATGAAATGAAATAAACCCTGGAGCAGTTGTCGCCGGACTATATGCCAGAACGCCTTTAAAAATATTTTAAATTCAGAGTTTTCCATGCATCATAACACAGATGACCTATGACTAAGATCATAAGAACTAGACCATGTAGACCGACAGTAAGCCTTCATCACACACCGCATTTATTTTCACCACACTGAAATAATTTGGGTGAAAAATTACCCATCGATTGTTTTTCTTCTTTGAAAGAAAGATGTCATCCACCTCCAGTTAAAGCTAGGCCAACCGAGAAGGTATGGAGCCAATGTATGGAATAATTGATTTAAGAAGCAGTTTTGCCGGAAAGAGCTTCTATATTCAAAGTTGTGTTGATATCCCTCACCTTAAATTAACGCTGAGCATATTTTGTGTGTGAAAAAGGACGGGGATATCCCAAATAAAATATAGAATGGAGAGAAATAACTACACGTATAAAATGTCATTAAATTATCCATAAAATTCAGAATTTCAAGCGTCACGTTTTGTTTTGCACATAAAATGGGTAAACACAAAACACTAACTTGTAGAAAGAAGAAATTATGTCATTTTTTTAGGCTTATGTAATTTCGTAAATGTTTTTGTTTTGTTATTGTTGTTTTATACATCTGGGGTATCGTAGCGGATACGTCATCGGACGATGAAACTCAAGGTATGGGGTTTGAATCCTACCACTAATGTCCTCTGGCAAGACTGTCAAGTAAAATGAGTACCCATGCAATAGGAAGAAATTCCTTGAATGGTAGAGCGCCTTATGTCATAATAGCTTGACTAAAGCCGGACCAAACAGGATGAAACGAATGAATGTACGAAACAACAGAAATGAAAAGAAAACAAAGAAAAAAAGAGTACCAAGTGGCTGCGAGCATGATATGTAATTCAGAAAAGTAAAGGAATATTCCACATTTAACGCTATGACTGCATTGCAACAGTGATTTCGTCGTTTTGGGGTAATTAAAAAAAAAGTACTCTAGTCACATCGCCAAACCGTCTCCACACCGACTCCTAATCTTGGCCGTTCCGGTCAACGCAATTGTTTCTTCGGTCATTTGTCGGTCAGGGCCCTGTTTCATAAAACTTGTTATCAATAACAACTGCCCCATTTCTATGGCAATTTGCTCTCAGCCCATCAGATTCAATGATTTCAGTAGCTTATAACAATTATTGTAACTTAATTCTTATTGACAACAAGCATGACAAGTTTTATGAAACGGGGCCCTTGTGTCGGTCTTGTTGGTGTGACTAAAGTATAAGTGGTTTTCATTCAAACATTGCTTTGAATTTGGAGCATTTTGATAACTTGATTTTGAAGTCACCCAAGCCTGTAGAGGTGTTTCGAACGTACTTTGAATTTTAGGGTATTATTGGTAACTTGATTATAAGTCACCCAAGCCTTGCATTCGCGATTCCCCTCTGTATATAAGACATCATCGATCTGACAAAAATATCAAATGTCACTGATACGATACCTTCAAAGACACAAAGAATCAAATTTGGATCGAGATCACGTGGGTGTCGATGTTGTAATTTGATTGGTCGATGTCGCCTACGTGTTAAAAGAAAGTACAAGAAAGGCAAAACGCCCCCGACGTCTCATGTTGTCATAATCAAACGATCGAATGGTAACTCGAGACCCCAGAGTTCGATATAAACACAATTTGCGCCTTGTTATGGGGTCACGTGATCGGCATGGGGGGCTCGAATAAAGTGTCGTTGACCTTGGTTGAAATAAATGGGATCAATATTAGGGGATCCTTGTTTGAAAATGTAAGAGGAGAGGTCCGTCTTTATAATATTACGAGATTGACATGCAAAGCCTCACTCCGACCTCCCTCTCTATAATTCCTCCATCTCTCTCCCTCCCCCCCCCCCCTCTCCATCTCTCTCTCTCTGCATCATCTAACCATGCGTGGTTAGATCTATTTCTATTGACTATCTTCCCCTTTCTCTCTTTCTCTCTCTCTCTCACTTAACTACTTTCTCTCTTCACATTTGGAATAAAAGGTTCAAGTTTGCACCCTAAATGCAACACTGGCAGCACCTTTTTGGGTGCAATCATGCACGGGTGCAACAAATGCACCTTTTTGTTCTTGTTTGCACCCTTTAATGCTAGTTTGCACACTAAAAGGTGCAACTTTGCACTTTAACGGTGCAGAAACCTTTCCATCCAAAAGGGTGCACATGATTTGTACCTTTTCTAAAGAGTACAACTCTGCACCCTTTAAGCATGTTAAGGGTGAAAATTGTAGCTAACTACACCCTTAAAGGTGCAAAAAGCTTCTTAGGGTGCAAAGTTGCACCCAAACAGGTGCTGCCAGTGTTGCATTTGAAGGGTGCAAAATTGTACCTTTTTTTTCTTAGTGTGTTGCATACTTTAAAAAAAAACAACAAAAATATCCCTCTTTCTTTCTCTCTCCTTTTTTCTCTCTCTATCTCTTATACTGCATCCTCAGCCTGTTTTATAGATCTATCTCTTGTCATGCCATCCTCAAAATACTTTTCAGAACAACATTCTTTAAAAATTTAAAGCCAACTTATTCCAGGCTTCTTACAGCTTTCTCGACAATAATTGACCTCCAGACTTGCCGTTCTCCTTGCTCCCCCACGCTATACTTCCCAACCTCCAAAACAAGATCACTTCGTGCTTAAATGGCCTCCCTCCATTCCGAATATAAAACTCGATTTCCTAAAAGGGTGGGCTTTTATTAAGGCCCGACGACATTGATAATTAGGGCAAAGAAATGCTGTTTTTAAGTCGCCATCCGACCCGTGTCACGCAAACTCTTTGGTGATGTGTTTTCACACCAGGCGAGGCTGAGCGACACGTGTTGTTCCAACACTGCCTAACAACGCTTGATTCCCAACTCCCAAAGCCAGATTCAATCAATGCCTTTATCATCATCACGGCGATGTCAGGAGAAGAAAAAAAAAATCTTGCAACAACTGACATTTTCGGACAACCCTGCCTGTCCCATGCATGTACCCGACCGGTCCCGCAGGCGAGTGCGAGTGTGTGCGTACGAAAATCCGGACGCTGCTAGGTTGACAACAATAATAAACAGCGTTGTGATTGCATAAATCAACAACGCCCCGCTCACAGTGTAATCGCATTAAAGGGGAGGGAAACAGAAGATAGACAATACTCGACGCTATCTTAAGTAGATTTGAATATACCCCGAGACACCTTTGAAAACACAACCCTGTGATCGAGATCCTTTTGCAAAGGCCTTCCATTACTCACCCCTCCCCCTCCCTTCTTCTTAACTTCTCCATATTCCCCCCCCCCCCCGAAAAGGTCGCATAGCGGTTATTAATCCGTCCCAGGCCTGATCCGTCCCCTTGTGAATTGAGAGGGGGAAAAAACAGGAAAGCGACTAAATAATGCAAAGTTCCCTAAGTGTATTTTGTAATGGTAGTTCCTGCTTTTAAAGACATAGCAAATTCTTCTCACTCCTTGTATGTTTGCTTGGAAGAACATCTTTGTAGAAATGTCTACTGAAAAGCATTGCTCCTCAATTGCCCTTATATTCGAATGATGACTAGAAAGAGCCGAAGTGATCGGGCAGAACGTTCATGCCACCAGTGTGTGCAGTCCCATATACCCATTTCTGTGTGAAGTGCATGTGCTTTTCAGCGAAAATTGGTCAGTTTCTTATCATTTTGAGGATTCCAAAACCTCACAGTTTACAACAATTATATTCTTATGTAGACATGATCAAACTTTCATAATTGCTTTGAGACAGTTTCTTTCACAAATTAATCGCATGATCAAAACTCAACTTTATCTTTAACGCCATATCTTAGAGTAGAACACTGGTAATGAAATTCATTACATAAGATGAAGAAGGGCCCAACTTCCTCAAAACAATGTTTACTTATTAAAAAACAAAAAGACATTTTGATAAGTTATAGAGACAGAATTATTTTATTTTCATGTGTTAAATGATATAATTACTACTTATAAAAAATTACCTGAAGATGAACACGTTTTGACTCTTTTTTTTAAAATTTAATTTGTTTATTCCTAAACAACTTTAAAAAGATTCATTTATGGAGTTAGGCAGTTCTTCCTCTCAATTGCGAATGGGAGACCGCTCGTTAAAATACACGAGTGTCAGAGCAATTTATTAAAAGCCCGATTTGTCTAAATGTATATTTCTTCTCTACGTATACTCAGTTGGTATACAGATACTACCGCAATCGTTTGGTAAATATCATTCATATTTTTGGTATTGAGCATTCAGTGCAAGTATCGGGGTTGGGGGGGGGGGGGGGGGTTCTGTGAAAAATTATTTTCGGTCATGTCAAGAACTAAAAATTTACCTTTAAGAACGATAATTTTTGTTTCCGAATACATCGATTTCACGCATTAATGGATTAAATGGGCTTAAATTCCGTTTGACTTGAAATTTAAGAAACTTTGTATTTTATATCATGGAAACTCCCCCGTGCCTCATGATAAAAGTTTCAGCATGCTATTTAAAACGACCAAGGACATCGTCCCCGTTTGCACCTGGCAGTGCTTGTGAATTTTACTTTGCATAAAAATCCTCGAAGATTAAAGGTTGTGTTCCGGTAAGGGTGACAAATAATTTGTGAGCTTTCTCATTCTTTGCATGTCAGTTTGGAAGAATTTCACAAAGAAAATATCCCTAAAATGGACTGTTCTGCCTTCATATATGAAAAGAAATAGCCGAAAAGTTTGTAGTAAACTTTCACGTTACTTGTGGTTTTAGTCCCATAATACTTTTCTGTGTGTAGTGCATGTGACTTTCATCAAAATCGAGTCCGTTTCTTTTCAGTTTGATGAATACAATGAGTACAAACAAATTCTTATGCACTACATAATTTATAGTCAACCTTTCCTAATGGCTCCTGGACAGTTTCTTTTATTCTGGTGATTGGAAAAACTCCAAGTTTACACCAATTCTTATATGCACTGCATAATCAACCTTTCCCAATCGCTTCTAGACAATGTTTCTTTCAAAATGTAATCGGAAGAACCCTGTTGGCGTCAGTAGGTGGAAAGCATTTCCTTATACAAGGTTCAAAAATAATGTACGTGTTTATTTGGAATGGAATTATATGATTTGTTTGCTTTGGGGCAAATCCTTGCTTCATTGAGAGTAGGAAATCACTTTCATTGAGATCACTTCAACATGATCATCAAACATTCGGCTGTTATTTGATATACTTGAAACACTATGCGTTCATGATGGTGAGCCAGAAATTGTGAAGACGATATTTAAAAAAAAAGGTCAAATTTCTAAATTTAGAAAAGCCCAACTTCTTTTAATAATATATAGCATAATTATTATCTGAAATGGGTTTTCGGTCGTGTAAGTAAGGGATATGTTCGTTGCTTTAATCCTAAGAGACGCTGAGTAATATTTAATGCGAATAAAACATTGATCATCTGCCTCTAGAAAAGGGAACAAGAGCAGGAGAGAGAAAGAGAAAGGGAAATAGAAATGCATGTATATAGAGTAAGAGAGAAGACAAAAAGAGAGAGAGAGAGAGAGGGGGAGGGGTAAGAGCAGAAAGGAAGAAAGAAAAAGGGGAGGATGGGAAATACAGAGAGAGACAAAGAGAAAGGGGAGATAGATGGATAGAGATACAGAGAAAGAGAGAGGGAGAACATTGCGAGAGAGGGGAATGAGACAGAGGGATCGAGGGAAAGAGCGGGTAATAGAAAGAAGCAAAAAATGTCAGTCACGCACATAGCAGCTATATAGTCATTTTACTATCATAGGTCAAGGTCAAAGTTGATTACATCCTGTTTTCGGTTCGATCTGCATGGGCACCTTATTTTTATTTCTTTCAAAATTATTATGATAAAATAATTATGATTATGAGTAAAATAGGATGGAACAGGGTTGGTTATATTCCAAAACAGATCTAGAGGCGTTTTCGTGACGTCAGCGTTGCATCTGCGTCTTTTCTCGTAATCAAATTACTTCAAGAATTTTGTATTGGAGAGCTGTCCAAAGTGAGAATAGAGGGGTTTGGGGAAATCCATATCCGATTCAGGTGCCGAAATAATAATAAGATCTAAATCTGATGTACCAAATGACCGTCTTCGCACTGCGACTAACCTCGGGGAAACAATCCAGGCAATATCCCAGCCAAATATCGGAAAATTCCAATAAACTATACATTTTAAAATATTTGTCTTTCTTTTCTGAGCAATGGTGTCAGTCAGTTATTATTATCTGTCACATTAAGATATAAGGCACCCTTTTCATTGAAAAGGCAGGTAGTTGATCTTTTAGACTTGTTTGATAATCTATGAATGTAGATCATTAAAATGAAGCTATGGGATGTCTGCTCTTTCGAGAATTACATGATAATTCATTGAAAATAAATAAATAAAATTAGTAAATTCTAATTTTCGGAGTAGGGTAGAGTCATAGAGCACCTACAGATATCTCGAGTTTCGGGTCGGTTGCTTAATTACTAATCTCAGTCATCTATCTATCTATCAAAAAGATTTTACGGAGCTTTTGATTACTAGATAAGGTCTTTATTCCGGTTGAGAAATCTTGAAAAAAATACACATTAAACTCGGTATAGTTCAAAGAAAAACTGCATGCATGGCATTTAAAGAAAAAACAGATTTGGGTGTTTCAAGGCTAATCTTAGCTCATCTTAATGCATCAGGATTTTTTTCTTACTTATTAAAATTGACAATCAATATAGGTATTAAATGGAAACAACCAATCAGGAGTACCCAATACAAGCTCCTGCTTAACTTTATGATATGCCTTCTTCCCTGTATCAGTTATGTATTTTGTTCCGGACCTATGACTATGTATTATTTAAATGCTCTATAAAATGAAAATTATATATTTCTCAAATGAATGGAAGAAATTAACAGTTACTTTGAAGCAACAGTGATTTCCGACCATGAATGATGGTAGGAAGCTAGGGTGCTGAAGGAGGAGGGGGGGGGGGGGGGGGGGGGGTTGTCATAACTGAACCCACATTAGCGTATAGCGGTAAACCGAGATCTAATCAGAGGAATATAGCGAGAGGGGAAGCTTAACATTTCAGTTGGAAATGGCCTCGATTCATATAAATTAGCACACTTGCGACGATTGAATTAGCCTAGGGATCGCAGGTGCACTTCGTAACATAGGGAGGGGGCCCATAAGCCAGAGAAGGGAAGGACATGAAAAGGTGTCATGGGTGTTTAGCAAGAATAATCATATGTGAATTCGATTGCAGAATGATGCGCTTGTGCGCAGTGGCGCAGCGTGAGTCCAGCCCTTGAGGGGGCACTGGCAAATACTTTAAATAGTGTGAAGACAAATCATTCTCACGTACATCCGTAGTACATTCGGCAAGCGTAAATTGCTGTGTTAAAAAAAGCTCAAAAAGATATCTCATATTTTCTTGATGTTTCATATGTGTCTTTATCTTTTCCAAGTCTGATTTTTGCACAAGAGGAAAGATGAATAGTTCAAAAAACATTTCGTGAACGTGTACTTTCAATAAATGCCACTATAAATTCCCGGGACTATACCTATTTCTGACAGAGTCAACTCGGATTTGAAGAATGATTATAATTCCCTTAGTTTTAACCTTGAATGTATTGCAAATGTGATTTGAGACTCTGAAAAAGGCTTAAAGACCTCAGCCTGACCGAATTTTGAAATATACACTTTATTCATCCACGGGGAGCTATATATTTTCTGAACAAATTGAAACCAACTTCATGAGATTCCGTTTCCTGTGGAATGAGTAACAGCGTCCCGAATGTTGAGCCCCGGTGGTTTTTCTGACGAGGGCCCCGTCTCTGAGGAACGCTACTTTGCGGGGGGTGAAAATTTGATGACGACATATCGTGTAGACGCACTTGGAGCTGTATACATGACATGTCTTCACACGTCTAGCGACCCCTGCAGATTCCTCTCTTGTTACGCAATAGGGAGGGGGCGGACCAAAAAAAGTTATCTTTTTTTATTTTTTATGGATAAACGGAGACGAAAATTTATGAATACCCAGGGTAATTATATTCTTTGTTTACTAAGCTTTACGTCAATATATGGTTGTTTTGGGTCAGGCTGAGGTCTTTAATGAAGACTCAAAAAAGAGGAATAGGCCCCGCAGAAATCCCAGGGACTATGCATGATTTTGACCGTCCACCTGCCATTGGTTAACACGCAAAAGCAGGGATTTTGGAATGACTTTAATTCCCATAGTATTTATTTGAAATTATGAAGGATGTGACTTAAACGAAATTTAAAGTTTGGAAAACGTATAATCATGGCTCAGCTATAGTCGAATAGAACCCGCACAAATCCATTGGACTATGCATGCTTTTGACCAAAAATAAAGTCAGCTGCCGTAATTTTCTAACACATACAACAGTTTGTGACGTCATGCGGGCGTGTACGCGTCATACGAGGGCACCACAATATGCACGCGTGCTTAATTTGGAATCTAACTACCTTTCGTATTCATACTCTTTGGCAGTGGCATCGGTCTTAGTCGGAAAATTATTGCGAAGTTATTAGGCTTCTGATGAGGGGGGGGGTGCAGGAAAGGGTCATGGCGCCATCTTTTCACGTCCTTTTCACTTTATTTCCTTTCTTTTCTCTCCTTTTCTCTTTTTCTTTCTTTTTCTCCCCATTTTTTCACCATGTAATTGGAGGGGTATGTGCCCCCAGGGGCCTGGGAACGATTTTGTTACTGGGGGTGCTGTGAAAAAAAAAAAGGTCCTCAGCATTTTAGTGTCTCTTTTTAAGTCCAAAAATCTCTGACAAGCAAAAAAAAAAAAGGTCCTCAGCGTTTTTTAGCTACAGCACCCCCAGCACCCCAGCATCCTCAGTCCTCTAGGGGGTGCTATACACCCCCTCAATTGCAAGGGGTGCTGCAGCACCCCCGCACCCCCGGCTCCCAGGCCCCTGTGTGCCCCGTGCCCCGTGACCCCCATATCTGCGCCACTGCTTGTGTTTATATCACGTAGGAATTACTCAGGGGCGTATCCCGGATTCTTTAAAGGGGGAGGGGGCATAGGTCCGAAATAACATGTCAATGAAAAAGAAAAATTGTCGGATTTTTCTGGGGTTTTTTGCGGTCTGAAGTTTAATAAAGGGCAAAAATTTCCACTGTTTACTAAAAGTAGGACCTACCATGTCATATGCCACTCTACATATCACAAAAGACACAACTTTGACCTTTAAAAAACCATTGATAACTACCCATAGGTAAACACAACTCAAAGAAAGTTATCACACAAGACCTACAAATTAGTAACTGCATATTGGAATAGGCATTCATTTACTCAGAATAGTAATAATTCTTAATAATCAAGTTTGGTGATGAAATAACCCATCCGTTGTAACCTAGGCACGTTCTAATTTAAACTTTATTTGGCAAGCAAAATAAGATAAAAACCGATAGAGACATTACGCCTCGTCCATTTGTATTATACCACTATTTATCTCTCGCTACTGTTCCTAATACATGTCGAATTCGACGCCAGTCATCAAATACAGCCTATTTTTATTCCACTGTCCCCTTTCCCGGTAAAAGTTTGCATTGGTCGTCCGCGCGTGGGTTGTAACAGAATTACAATGGTGAAGACAGAAGAAAACGCGGCAAACTGATCGTGGAGAAATTAAAAGAGAAGGGATTCATAAAAGGATATTTTTAAAGTCAATAACGCTTCGTGACTTTTAGATGGCGGGACCTTGGCTCTTGGTCGCAGTCAATTTTGTAAATTTTTACTTAGCGAGTTCCTTACAAATTGACGTAGATATAATTGCATTATGCGATCGGTTATCTGTCTCGTTTGGTGACGCCGTGATTGCTTTTAACGAACAAAGTAAAAGGAAGGAATGTATGCTTTCTGAAGATCCTGCAAAATTGATCCGAGAGAATACTGATGATGATGTATTGCATTTAAAGCGCATGCTCTTTCCCTTTTTTGATCGTAAATTTTTAAAGATAGTCTTTTGGTCCTACCTTTTCATCCTCAACCGCTTTCAATCAATTCATATTTGTTTTGCTTATTATGTTTATCTTTAGTTTGTAAATACTGTAAGCACATAATAATAATAATAATAATAATAATAATAATAATAATAATAATAATAATAATATTATTATTCTGGATTTATATAGCGCCTACTGCATCTACAATGTCTCTAAGCATTCCAAAACATGCATACTGTTCGATGATTACAACAATAATATTTTAGCAGAATACCTTGTTTTAAATGCAATATTGCACATTTTAACACCGTTTCGCGTTTAATGCTCTTTAAAGTAAAGTAGACACGCAAATTCACACAATATGTGCACTATATTTGGGGTATATACCCTAACCATTTAATGTCCAGATACTTAAATTTGAAAATGCAAATATAACAATGGCCCTTGGCGCCAGAAAAAGGACCACATATATCATGTATATCTCCCTGACATAAAGTGCCCAATGAAGATTTATCGGCCGAATACATGAAACAATAACGATTTGTTGACTATTAAAAAGGGTTTCAATTTTATAATAAAGCATTTCCTGGATTTTCTTTTTAAGATCCTCTCATTTTAGCTAGAGGTTTCTTGATGCGTAAACAAAGATTCTTGCGCCTTAGGTTAATTTCCTCACTTTCATTTTGAGGCTATATTGAGCTTCAATTCAATTAAAGAATGTATGAACTAGTTTCCCATTTTTAAGAATCACTTAAATTAAGAGAGTGTTGTAGGAATGAAAAATTTTATTAAATACACGGACGCCTCGGCGTTTACATACCATTGTCCAAGTTTTCCACATTGCGGTGACTGGTTACACATCGGTATGAATAGAGCTGTTGTTCCCATAATGCTTGCGTTAGAACTTTTACTTTAATACAAGTAATTATATACTGTTTTTATGAAGTCAGCCCAATGTCTTGCCTAAGGACATAAGGGCTGGACACACTGGATAAAGAAATATCTGCATTTGACGCATCTCATGGCTCCAGACATTGAGTGGGCATCGGCATTATTAGGGAGGGGCATCGGTCTTATTCGGGGAGGGGCATCGGTCTTATTCTGGGAGTGGCATCAGTCTTACTTGGGGAGGGGCGTCGGTCTTACTCTGGGAGGGGCATCAGTCTTACTTGGGGAGGGGTATCGGTCTTACTTGGGGAGGGGCATCGGTCTTAATCGGTGAATGGAATTCAAATCAACAAGATTGTTAATTAGGGGTGTATATAGGAAAGGTTCGTAGCATTTCTTATCACTTTCCCTTTCCCCCTTTCCCATATCTCTCTCCCCCTTGTTTTTCCATTTGATTGGGGGGGGGGGGGTAGCCCCTTTCCCCCTGTATCTATCCCACTGTCTTCATAAATGGATTACATTTTTCACAACAACAACCCCCCCCCCCCCCCCTCCCGCTACAAGTAACAAGCTGGAGACAGCAGTTTACTCAGATAATTCAGTGCAAGTTCGATGACTTGCCACTGCTAGACATTTGGGCGTTAACGAGATTAGCGTTTAATTATAGTATTTCTTGATTTGATCCATTCTTGAATTAAAGCATGTTTAACAGTTGAAGTCTCCTGAATGGCGCCCTGGAAAAGATTGTGTTAAAAGCTTCTGAATAGTTAATTAGACTCCAATATAAAAAAAAATCTCTCATCTAATAGCATCACAATACTTTTTTGTAAATATTCTGCTCAAACGAGGATAATTTAATTACGTTGATTTATTTATAAATACACGGACAATTTGGAAGCCTCGCATAGCATGCAGAATGCACAAGTTAAAGCATACATGTACGTATATACGTTTAGAGAATACATAAAGAGAGATTTAAAAAAAAAATAGACAAATATTTTTTTTAATGTAAAAAATTGCTCTGCAGCTAACACAGGCTTTCGTAACAAATTAATCATGTTGATTTAAGAATCGAATAAACCATGAGGTTTTAATCTGGCCTAAAGTATATAAGGCGGCTTTTAAGAACACCTGCCAAATTATATTTTAATTTCTATGTATACAGAATATTTCTGGTAAACGAAATTTTTCAAGTGTAAGTTATCCTTGAAGAATGAAATGATAATTAATAGAAATGATTACGTATAAGGAAAGGTTGATAAGACTTTTAAGTCTCAGTGATAACTGTCCAACCGTCTTGGTAACTGGCAGGTGGGAAAGCCACTACGTCGTTGAGAATTATTAACACACTGTTCGCTCTACTGTTCGCGGTAAAAAAATTATCTTACCATTGCACTGCGCAGTCCATTTGCCGGTGTAAATTAGCGTATGGTAGTATAGTGGTACACGTATGTTTACAGGGGCGGTTCAAGCATTTTATCTTAAAAAGGGGAGGGTCCAATTCCATTCCCCAAATTTATGACAAGGACAAAAATAAAAAAGGGGGAGAAAGGTCATCAGCGAAAATTGGGTGGGGTGTCCAACTCACCCATCTCTGACAAGCAAAAAACAAAACAAACAAAACAACAACACAAGGAAAAAACAAAATGTCATTAGCAAAAAAAGGGTTATCAGGCAAAGAGGGGGTGTCCACTACACAAATACCTATGACTCGCAATCAAAAAGTGACCCGGGATCCGCCCGTGGTTCAGTTATTATGATATTTGGTATATTTTTTTAAAATTTGTTATTAGGAGAATCACACGCACCCCCCCCCCCAAAAAAAAACAACAACAACAACAACAACAAAAAACAAAACAAAACAAAAAAAACGGCTTCACCAATATTGAATTTCAGGTAAAAGGTTTTTGAGAACGGCACGTTTCATAGTTAAGGCTTCAGCGAATGAAAAAGACTCTCCCATGCTCGGATCCGATAGATAGCTATCTCAAGTAGATATGAAGTTATTGCACAAAAATGACAACCGCATGATGCGGTTTGGGTATAGACGGTAGAGAAGTATATCAAAAATACAGAGGGATGGAAAGGGGGTGATAGAGAGGGGAAGATGTTGGGAGGGAATGAGCTTCGAGAGGAAGACAGAGGGCATAGAGAGAGAGAGAGAAAGGGAAAAGAGAGAAAGCGGTGAGGGAGAGAGTGGAGAGAGGGAGAGAGATAAAGAGACGGTGGGGGGAAATGGAGGGGGAGGGAGAGAGAATGTGATAGAGAGAGAGAGAGAGGGAGAGAGAGAGGGTGATAGAGAGAGGGAGAGGGAGAGAGATAAAGATAATGGAGGGGAGGGAGAGAGATGGTGATAGAGAGAGAGAGGGAGAGAGATAAAGATAATGGAGGGAGGGAGAGAGATGGTGATAGAGAGAGAGAGGGAGAGAGAGAGGGTGATAGAGAGAGAAGATGAGGGGGAAAGGGAGGGGAGATGAGATTGGGGAAGAGGTGAGAGTGAAAAGATAGAAACAACTTGAAAGAAACCGAGTGAGAGAGAGGGGGAGAGAAAGGGAGAGAGAGAAAGGGAGGGAGAGAAAGGGAGGGGGAAGAGGGATAGAGGGAAACTGGAGAGAAAGAAAGAGGGAGAGAGGTGAAGAGCGAAATGAGAGAGAAGGAGAGAGAAAAGAGAAAGAGTTGGAAAGCGAGAGGCGAAGCGCAAAACAGAGTAAGTTAAAGAAGTTGTATGCTTTTTCTAAGGGGTTTTTAGAGGTAGAGGCGTAGAGTGAAAGGTGGAAAACTGAGGAGGGAGAAGAATGAAATCACAAAAGACACCTCAAGTTCATGAAAGTAAAGAGATGAAGGGGAGAGGGAAGTTAAGATCTGGCTGCTGACAACATTTAGTGTGAGCGAAAGTTTTATAGATGAAGGCAAACTTGATTATAGTAATCTATCAATATGGGCCAATCCAGAAGTTTGTTGGGTTCGTAAAATTTAAATAAACACGTGTATATCATCTTCATAGGAACAAGAGTTCGGGGGCTCGAATTTGTTTGAAAGGTTCATTTACGATGACTGTGCTCTTACCGATTAAAACCCCCATGAATAAGGTTACGTCTCACTGAAGTTAGTTAACTCCAGCGAGTGCTTTACTGATATCACAAATCACCCTTAAATACTATGCGGAGACGGACAAATTACTTTCACCTCAGCCCGTGAAGGCCATTACGATTTTTCAAGGCTGATTTATAGGAATTAAAAAGAGAGACTGGGGATAAAAATCTGCGGTGATAGAAACGTTGAAAGCTCCCCTTTGCGAGGGATGAGTTACTTTATTTGACTGAATACAAGTAGGCCTTCTCGATTAAATTGTGTTAACAAAGTTCGACCCAATAAATTAATCGAGAGATACATGAAAGAACTAAAGAGGTTATTTTACTTTCCTTTCTTTACATTAAACCATGGTCAATTGGGTTTACCAGTTTCTTAATGTGTTGGTGATCTCTTTTGCACAGCAAGGACAGCGATGAGAATGGGAACATCATATGCTTTCCCCCGGGTACCTCCGGGGTAGTTTTCCAAACGACCGTGACTGGCCGCATTTATACAAGTCCCATCGACTTTCGTAACACCCAAACTAAATAGAAGGTCGGTTCGCGAGTCTCTCTATTGAAATGCATGTACAAAATAGCCGACGTTGATTGTGGCATATAAGATAATAAGGATATCATCACAAAGTAAGGAGAGCTATTTCGATCGATTTCAGGAATGGAAATCTCACTGTAATTCTTGAACAATAATTTATTAAGTGCTTGATAATAAAGAGAGTAAGTCAACCTAATGGAAATTGATAACTTGATCAAGTAAATTCGACGGTTTTTACAAGGAACTGGCAGTTTTGGTGATTACGTAAGCAACTATAGATCCATTGGGAAGAGAAAGTGAAACAACAGAGAGAGAGGGAGAGAGAGAGCGAGAGATGGGAATAAGTTAAGAACCAATTCGAAACCATCAAATTTACTTGATAAGATTATTAATGTCTACTGTGTTTATCTCTTCATTTTATGATATATATATACCCCCTCTCTCGCTCTCTCTCTTTCAGAAAAAAGGGAAAGATTCCTGAACGAGTTTTTTCCTACAAATGAGAACACATTGATCCCACACAACTGAATTATGTGTCAGATTTTAATATCGATTTGAAAAGCAACCAATTATTCAAGACTTTAAACGTTTTGACCGATTAGAAATTCTGAAGATTGAGCCGGCAGTTGGAAAAATAACCGGCTGCATTTTCATTGATTCATTCTCTTATTCGTAGATGGAGTGTTGATCGTAACGTGATATTCAGCCGTAGAATATGACGACTTCTGCTCTAAAGCCCACATCATCAAAAGACATGAGTGCCTTTTTTTCTCTGTTTTAATACATACCTTGTTTCTTTTTTCCCCTTTTTAAAACACCATACGATCGTCGGGGAAATACACGCATTTCGTTTATTGATTCAGCTCGGCATTTTGCGAGAACGACACCTCCGGAGTGCGAATTCCCGGGGGGCTTCCCCCGTTCAACAATCTTATCGCCCCTCTGTCTTTTCAGCCGAGCTCCTCTTGGACATACATTGCCACGAGAGGTGACAGCCGGTGAGCGCTTTGACGAGTACCTCTCCAAAATCCTCTTGCATCTTATGGTCGAAGGGAGGTAGAGAATGTGTTGGAGAACAAAATTTAGTCAGTCGGGTACTTGAAATAGCAATTGCTTATTCTAAGCTTATTATTATTTTTTTATATGTCATTTGAATGTAATCGAAGAAAGTGAAAGCCTTGAAAAGGCAATGGCTTCTTGTTTCAGCCCATAGCGTTTAAGAAACAAGATTCCATGTTTATTCTCTAAGGTTTCATGACATTTTGTATTGGACATTAACGACGCTTGACGAAAAGAATAAAACAGATTAAATTCTGTGATGAACCGTTATTATTTGCCAAAGCAACATTAAATTTTGCAACATCAGCATAAGTCTGAGAACCACATTATGCACATTGTGAATTTAGGGGTTTTCAGAAAAAAAATTTGAAGGGCAATTCAAAATTAGAAATAAGTTAGCTTTTTGTTTAAACAAATTTACCGTTGCGAGGAAAAATACCTTGGTGATCTGACTATGGTAGTTTCAAGGATCTATTTACCAGAATAGTTCTTATGATGCATGTAATTGGTATGATACCATGAAGATGTGAAAAGTGACGTCATCCCGAGTTTTTGCGTCTTTCCGAAATGGTTAAGGATTTTGATGCAATAGTGCATTCCCCTGCGTTTAAAAGCCTCGCTCAATAGAAGCACAACGCGCAGGGAGAGGACGGGGGGGGGGGGGGGGGGGGGGGGGGGGGGGCTCACACGGTACCATTCAGCTTTTTTCTTTGAAATTTCGTACGGAAGGAGGGGGGGGGGGCGTTCATTCCAATAAAGAGCAAGTGTCCTGTCAGTCCTCTGTGCAAACTGACCCCGTCCAAGCTTATTTCTTTTACATGCACATTGAAGAAGGGAAGAAGTAAATTGCCATTAAAAGGCACTTCCTTAATACAGCGTTGTCTTTGGTGCATTACGCAAGTGGCTTCCTGTCGACTTTACTCTAAGATCCCATTTCTCTGTTAATCCTCCGTCTTATGCAGACATTCTATCGCAGTTTTGAGAGACACCGTGGTCACAAGGGGAAAGAGATGCCAGTGGTAAATATTATTAAAAGAGGCGAGGGGCGGGGGAGTGAAAAAAAATTATGTTCACGGGATCTCTTGTGGATTTGGTATTGAGAAAGTAATATTTACTCGCTGTAACTTTTATGTACTTTTAATTTTTTTAAAGAACGCTCTTTTTTACTTTTCGAGAGCTCTTTTGGGGCTTTCCAAAGAGAAATTTCGCACTGCTTCCGTAGGGAAGACTAGATAACAATAAAATAAAGAGTTTCGAGGGGGTATCGAGTTTGGAATTTGCGCTTTGTTTTACCAGTTATTGGTCAATATCATGATGTATCGGCTCCGAGCAGTCCTTGATAGAATATGTTCTGACATATGAAAGATGTCTTTTCTCTGGTCCCCTTTTGTATTTACAGCCTGAATTTTTCCAAATCTAGCCCCCCCCCCCTGTTTTATACAAAATCCTGGATCGGCTTCTGCAAGCGACCACCTGTTAACCCCTCTCTGCGTGAGAGACCATGGGTCGGTATGGGTCTGTAAGTGTGGGTAGGAGGGAGGGGCAACGCGATACCCCGTTCATCACTTCATCTTCTCATATTACCCTCAAAATAGCCTCCAGTGAACCGTCGGCACTCCTTCATCCCGACGACCGTAACCCCACTGGGGGGTATGAGGGCCTTGCGATCGAAACATGCCCGCCTGTCCCCCTCATCAAGTGGCCCAAGCAATGACACTACCTTGACCGCGCGGGTGATACCCCGCAAGGCAGTAGAGTCGGGGTTGTTTTACACTCCTTACACCATCCTCATCCTCCTCCTCCTCATCATCAACATCAACATCATCAACAACAACAACAACAATGACACTACGTTGTTTGTGTATCTTCACATTTTCCGGAATAAAAAGATATTCGACTAAAACACGACAAGATACCATGTTTTAAACGTTGTCTTGCATTTTTTGGAGCTTTTTTCCCCCCAAATCAAAATGTAAAACTCAAAATCAAAACAAACTTGTCCAAACTTTTCCAGCACAATTTGCCAACGAAAATTTCCACCCTACCCTAACAACGTCGAATAACCATGGACTCACGGAAGAGAAAGTGAATAAAATGATGTCCATAATTGATTAACCAATAGACTACGGGAACCGGGTAGCTCCTGTATTAAGCCTATGAGAGTTAAAGAATTCAGTTGCCAACGGGTTAAGACTGATCATTGATCGTCCTCCATAAAATCTGAATTCTGGAACACATTAAAGAGCTGTAATAGTTAACGAACTTAATATCTAACGTAGATTTCAACAATCGACTGGCATATTCGTAGTCTAAAAACGTAATCAAAGATTAATCATAAAAGAGCCTTGGTCGGTGCCCGGGACATTCCAGAAGACTGACAGCCAACGAAACCGACAATTTCGCTTGAGCAAACCCCCAGAAGACTATTTCAGAAGGTCCTCCAGGCCGATTTATTGTCGGTCTCATGAACTGTAGATGTTGTAGGCTGTATGCCTCGAAGATTTGGCCGTCAGGTTTACCCTCCCTGGCTTATTCTTAGGTCAGTTGTACGACATGCTTCATGGTCAATATCCTCCCCTAACCGAATTCCTATCAACAATTAAGGACCAAACACTTCACCTAACCCTAATCATAAACTTCACAGAAAACCATATTGGAACCCTAAATCTAACCATATATCCTTGACAAAATAAAGATCAATTTTAAGGCTTGATGAAACACCCCCAGGGCCCCGTTTCATAAAACTAGTTATCAGTAACAACTGCCACGCAAACTTTCTATGACAAATTTGCTCTCAGCCAATCAGATGCAAGGATTTCAGTAGCTTATAACAGTTATTGCAACTTCTTATTGATAAAAAAGTTTTCTGAAACAGGGCCCAGGATTAATATTGTCACCGGAGCTTAATTATGTCAGAGATCATATTCATAACATGAACTGTTCATGTATGAGTATTCGTACCTTATCAAGAAAAAAAATATATAACTATAAAATATTTTGCGTTATAAACAAAATTATTGTTTCGAAAATGTTTGTTCCCCTTTCAGAAGATTCTGAACCTCCCCTTCCCCCCACGGTCTTCTTTCATGCAATTCTAGCTACATGTATTTATGTATGAGATGTCGGTAGCGTCAATATGGCATATACCACATACCCGTTAAGTGAGCAGAATTTGACGCCAAATTTCCTCTTATGCCGCGTAAATTGACTTTGGAAATAGGTGTAAAATTGAAATTCCACAGGCAAGAAGCAGCCCACGACGGTTTCAAGAAGGATTTTAAAGAGAAAAATGTTCTTTCACATATATTTTTCGTCTTGAACATAAAATGCTTCCATAACGGTCACCGTTGAGAGTTTACCCAAATCAGCTGGAAACGTCAAGGCACCTCAGTGAATTCTTAGATGGAAAATGAGCCATCATGATCAACATAATCCTTTTGTTGCATTCTTACAAAAAGACTAAAACATTTGCTACCGTATACGGCTTCAAACAGTGTAAAAGGTGTTCAACTACCGAACAGCGGGAAATAGCAGTTGTGGATTAATTCTTTTAAACATCTATTTTCTTGGCATATATTTTCATCTTTCTAATCTCACCTATTCATCCGTTGAATATAAAGTTCTGTTCTGTTCCTTCTACCACATTGTGAAAGGAACTGTCTGAAAACATTTGGGAAAGGTTATGTAATACGTAAGAATTGGTGTATACTGTGCGGTTTTGGGATCAGTCAAAATGATAAGAAATTGACTCGATCTTGCTGAAGTCACATACACTGCACACACAAATATGTATATGGGACTACAGAAACATGTTGCATGAGAGTTTGGTCTAAACTTTTCATCTATTACGTGTACAATTTCGAATAATTATGAGGGCAATTGAAGAGCAATCCGCCAGGGGAAATGTCGTCGGCCTTATGCCAAAAGGGCCTTATCACTGTATAAAGTCTATGGCCTTAAGGCCCTTTTGGCATAAGGCTGACGATGTCTTCTCTGACATTCTTTCAAAATTGGCATAAAGAGAATGACGAATAGGTTTCACCTTTACCATAACTCGACATTCTCTTTAACGTCCAACATTTTTCTTCGCCGGTGCATGAAATCAACATTCATGCCCTCGAGCCATGTTCGGTGTGAAAGCAAAACATGAAACATGAAAGCACATGCGGGTTAGCAAGCGGTCCACGTGCCTCGTTGAGAGCACACTAAGCTGCAAATGACATAACCTGTTTGCTTGTTGAATGCAGTGGAATGTAAGAGTTTAGCATGATCAAGCACTAAGGCTCATGACATTTGGGTTGCAGGCGTTGCTACGGGGGTATGGGAGCATCCCCCCAATCAAAGAGAGAGAGAGAGAGAGAGAGAGAGACAGAGAGAGAGAGAGAGAGAAAGGAAAGACAGTGAAAGAAAGTGCAAGAGGGCAACGTAAAAACCACATGATACAACGCCCTCTCACACCCTTATCCCACTCTATGGCCTTGGTCCCTCACATTTCATTTACCGAGAAAGACCGCCCCCACCCTATTGCCCCTTCATTGCTGGACGCACGCTACGCCACTGCATTTGGGTGTTCTCCCTGGTGTATTTTAGAATCTACGTGACAGAGAATCAAAGTTTTCTTCACACTGACTTAAAACTCTTTTTTTTTCAATCTTACCGAAAAACACTTTTATCTTGAAGTGAAACACGACACACAAACACACTGCGGATCTTTATCATGGTTATACTATATTAATTTATTACCTATGATCCAGCAAAACATAGCCTGGCACACTTCGAATACACATTAATAACAAAATGAGAGTGTGTCCCCTAGTCGTTCCCCCTTTTTTTCCAGCAGCAATTCTTTGGCTCCTAAAAGGAACTTGAAAAGCTGATAACCTTCTTTCTTTATTTGATTGTTTATCTTTTTTTAAAACTATATTTTGTTGCTTGTCACAGAATCTTCGGGTTGGTTTCGGCCCTCCCCCCCCCCCCCCCCCATCTTCGGCCAGATAATCCTGGGTCCACCACTGATAAACATCATATAAACCTTTTCACATAAATCATATGAAATTAAAATACAAGATATACAGAAAAAGAGGATTCCACTTCATATGCAGAATCTTGAATGGAAGGCATCTTGAGGACAGCAAAAGATTAAAATGCAGGCAAAACGCCATTGAAAAGGGAAGGGAATGAAAAATTGAAAGTGGGCATTAGAAAGAAATGAGAGAAAGAGAGAGAGAGAGATAGACAAGAATATAGAGAGAAAGAAAAAGAGAGAGTGCATGATGTATCGAGACGAAATACCGTATATATATTTTTAAATAGTTTATGATTTGTAATTAACGACAATTACAATGAATATATTTTCTGTAGAACCATTTTATAAAATGAACAACATGTGATAATTGTAATTAAATCCACACTTCCACACTGGGGATCGCCTAATTTGAGTTTTACAACTGCATCTTCTTTTGATAATGTGTAATACACCATTACATCTCCTTCGTCGGTATTTTTTCCCCGCCCACATTATTGTGACTGGGAGCAATGTTTTTGTTTCTCGTGTTTCCTCCTACGATCATTACCATTTGTCGATGAGCAATTCACAGCCTGCGCAGAAAAGAGGGAGTGCGCTGCAGTACGCAGGAAAGAGCATCGTCACGATATATCCAGGAGAGCGGGTCGTTGCTTCGCGCCAATCTGGCATTATACCGCCAGATCTCTGCGAAAGGCACGTCGTCTGAAAAAGTAAGTTTTGTCGCCTGAACAAGAGCGAGGAGAGTGGCTGTGAGACATATTGGTTTACACTTCTCGAGTTTCGCGGCGGGGAGAAGCGGGATCTCACCGGTTACCATTTCGACTGCCAGTGGGATCTGTGGATCATATGCACGGAATACGAAAGCACATACGGATGAAACCATCCAGGAAGAATATCATTCCGGTCATCAAATTAATTTGCTCCGTTTCCATTTCCATTTGAAATCCCGACTCTTTGAAGCGGTAAATTTGGTATCCTCAGTCTTCTTGGATAAACTTAGAAGGATCTATTCTTAGGAATATATTCACGTACTCACGCTGCCTTCTTTTTTGATATTTGCATATTTATATTTATTTTAATTTATTCCTGAGCAATTGTATTCTTCTCTGTATGACGGAAACTACTCCGTGTGTAGACTGTGCCTATTTAATGTACCTCAGCGATGAGCTGGGTTTGATAATCATTTGTACGAAGCGCACTGGGAATTTCTAATGATGCCATAAAAGTGCAGATCATTGAAACAACATTCTGTTCGTGCACAACTTGCCAACTCCTGATTATACGATAAGACTCGCCAACTTGACGGCCGTCACCACATTTCTTACATTTCATATTCACTTCACTGCGAATTGCATCGAAATCAAAAGGCAGCCCACGGTTCTTGATTTTTTTTAACCATTCCGATAATGATGGAGTCGGCGAACTCTTACCAACCCGACGATGATTACATCCAAGTCATGGAGGTCTACCCCTCCCTCAACCACTACGGCGTGCCCAACCCCTACTACTACTCGGATTACTACGACAGTACCAACTCGACGCTGACCTTCAAAAACCCATACAGCGTCAACATGTGGGCCAAAGTGATCTTAAGCATTAGTTACACCCTTATGATATTAATATGCGGGGCGGGCAACCTTTTGTTGTGTTGTGTCATCTACCGCTTCAAGCGGATGCGAACCGTCACCAATTTGTTGATAGGGAACCTGGCGCTCTCGGATTTCTTGGTCGCGGCGGTGGTGGCGCCGTTCAACTTTTATTACTATCTACACCAGACGTGGCCGTTTGGGCGAGCGATGTGTGTGATTGTAGGATATCTGAAAGTGGTCTCGCTTTATGTCTCCGTTAATTCCCTGCTCATCATTGCCATCGACAGGTAAACAACAAAACAACATTTTCCTTCTCTTTTAAGATCAAATTTTAACCCTTAATTTGCCACACATTAAATACTACAGTGCCACATTGTTGTTTTAAAGGAATATTTTAATCTAATTCTTTCTTCGTATATCTTTAGGATTTCTTCCATAATGCCTTCCTTAATATAAGAGTATTTTAATTTCTTATTAAGACAGGGAATTGGCATGGTGCATTCACATTACATTGGGCGTATTTTATTGTTAATAATGGTGCCTATTGGTTTTACCCATCACAATTTGTGACAAACCAGCGAATGTACCAATTGGCTAAAATGGCGCATATATCTAGGTTGGTGATTTTTAGTTATTGCTTTACTTCTGATGATTATTCATATAATATTACATCGGAGTCATATGTTTAAAAAAAACTAACAAAAAATCAACAACAGAATTTCAGTGAAGCAATAGGGACTCATATTCAAATACAAACACATGATAACAATATCCTTTAATATCCTTTAAATGAAAATCTTTTACGTGATTCGTCAGACAACACGAAAGAACAAATAGAATTTTTTTTACGTTTGAAACTGTGCAAACTCAAACAAATGAGAAAAATGACAATATTCGTTTCTGTACTAGATATACATCATTAGGAGCGTCTACATGAAATGCCCATGTGTTAGTGGCTTAACCAATCTAGAGTTCCGTTTAGATTATACCATATATAAACGTATATTCATCGAAATAATGGAATACTTGAATAATTTGAAAACTATTAAATAACAAGCCAAGGGAAGCCATTTAAAAAATAATTTTAGTATTATAATTGAAGTGCAACTTATTGATGTTACACGGTATCCCATTGTTTCAACATGAGAAAATTATATTCAAGGGATACCAACGTCTCAAACTAAAATAAAAAGAATCTCGTGACTGACAAAACGTCATTGTAATATTGCAATAAGACAACGGGAATGGAGGGGGCAAATATATACGGTATTACATTTTGCATAGTCATATGTATTGACTACAGCTTACCTGATCGACAGCCCACGAGACCGGCAGGTCGTGGCGCCACGTTAGCCAGTTGGTACGGGCTGTCAGTCTACTTGGATGTCCCGGATGTATTTTTTGAGAAGAAAAAATAATGAGGCATCCCCACACACACCCATTATAGTTTCCTTTTGCATGATAAAGTTTCTTTCAAATATTTTCCTTTTGTCCAAATATCCTTCATGAAATTCTTTCGTGATCAGTTAATCCTAGGCCAAAACAAATGAATGAATTTGTTACTTTCGGTGTAGTGAGATGAATTTTGAGTACTATTTTTTGTCACCTGACTTTACCTTACCAAGGCATCTGAAATTCTTTCATTTTGGATTGCCAAACATCACTCAGGTGATGATAAGTCAGTCCATACCACATTTTCCTTCGCTCTATCAGGAAACCACGTATTTAATAATCAAATCGATGAAAAATAACTGTAAAATTTTATTTCCTGATAAAAGGAAAAATATTGGCTGTTAAAGGGGTCACAGGCCGATGTCCACCCCCCCCCCTACTTTAAATCCGCCACATGTGATCGGGAAATAAACTTTATTTTGTTCCGGGGACAAAGTCTTCCATGGAAAACAAAGAATACAGAGTTGTAAACTTTCGTGATCAAAGAGGCTAATCAAATTAGGGGACTGGGACATATTGACGCACCTATTGCTTTTAGTGCAGTTATGTGTCAGACTGTCAGAAGTTGATCTTCACCCGTACCTGGTAATGTAACCATGGTGCAAATACAGCGCGCCTCGATGAAACCCACGCAAAATATCGTCACGCAACAACCTTAGAAAGAAAGAAGATAAAAAAATATTTGAAATCCGAAGCGGAGACCTAGTTTTAGAACCCATTTCCAATCACCGGTGAAACGGGAGGCGTGCCTGTCTTAATTTACATAACTTTCTTTTTTCACCCGACTGCTAATTAGCAAACGCCAGAAAGTGGTTTCGGTTTTCCGCTTCTGACTCTCCTGATGGCGATGTGTGCTGGCGTCGCACGCAAGGAAACCTGGAATGCTATCAGCACCCGGATTCCTCACGATCTCAAAATATTAGCTTTGATGATGATTTCGGGGACAGTGATATTTAGGAATGTTCGATCATGATGCCCTTTTCATTCTTTTGTTTTTCTTTTTATATGTATGTAAATAGAAATCTCGCAATCTCAGTTTTGTGATGGCTCAGTGGTCATGATGGTAAGGCAGGTGTTTCAAAACCGGAAGGTCCCTTTTTCGAAACCAGGGCCCCGTCTTATAAAAAGTTGCGATTGATTGCAAATAATTTGCAATTGATATCAGTCGCAGCTCTGTACTTAAGAGATAGCAGATTGGAAATTTGCGATTGATTGCAGGAGTTGCGATGGGGACTCGAATCAATCACAACTCTTTATAAGACGGGGCCCTGGTCGTTGCGCTAGGTACCCTTCATCTGCAATAAGCAACCCCCTCGGATATGACTTACTTGCTTATACTGTTTTTGTAGTCGGGTGAAATAAACGTCAACACAAAATGTAACTGAACAGAGGAAACTGTAAGCCTGAATCTGATTATTACCATGGTTTGTACATTGTCAGTGGCGGATCCTGGACTTTCTTCCGGGGTGGGGGGGGGGGGGGGGGGCTTACGATCGATATTCTGGCAAGCACAGAAGATAACAAAAAGAAAAAAAATAGCAATTTTTCCGGGGGGGGGGGGGGGGTAACACAATAATTCCCACATTTTCGTTTTGGGTATTATGGTATATTATGCCGTCTTTGATTTTACCAGGGGTGCACGTGCCTACCCCCCCCCCCCCTTGAAATTGGACGATAATAAACGTTTACCCTGTCCTTAGCCATTCTCCTTCATGATATGCAAAACAAAACTATAAATATTTCCTCTGCATTATTGTTTAATCTTGTTTTGCCTGACTTCTGTTCACTGTTTTCTTTAGTCTCAATATCTCCATCGATCGGTTGTCTCGTGTTGGGTGCATCACCCTTTTCCCTTTCTGTTTTTTTTTTCTTATCGTGGTAATTCTATAAATCCTTCTTCTTACGTTTCCTCTCCTCAATACTTGCAGTCATTTCTAAATCGATTCCTGACGCGTTTCTTTCCATACTTTCTTGGGTTAGACACGTTTGTTTCATGTTTATAATCATTGTGATTTGCCAATATCTCCGCTGCAGTTTAAAGATAAAATTGGGTTATGGTAAGAATGAATAATAATTTGTGAGCTTTATAATCAATCATATTATTATAATTAGTTTTATGTCAGTTTGGAAGAATATTATTCTCTTCCAGAAGAAATAATTATTCTCTGAAGAGGACTGCTCTCCAAATGCCCTCATATTCGAAATATGATAAGAAACAGCCCCCTCCAAAAAACACAAAAACACAAAACCACCCTACAACAACCAACAAAGTACAAACAAACAAACTTTCATGCCATCTGTGTGTATACCAATTTGTATGTAAGTGCATTATGACTTTCAGCAAGACTGAGACCATTTTTTCTAAATTTGGTGATTCCAAAACTTGACACATGACAATAACTCAACTTTTAACTTGAATTAAATATTCACTCTTTCTCAACATTGTATCCTGCAATACTTAATTTGGTTATACCAGTCTACTGTTCCATCATCTCCATGTTAATGCGGTGGAGGGGGGGGGGGGGGCTTCCGCCCCTGAGGATTTTGAGTGTGGCGATATTCAGGCTACCACTACTTCATATTCGGGCAGCGAGGTGCCCGAATATTCTTACATTCGAGCAGGAAGGTGCCAGAATACGTAATTTCTGTAGATTTCTCGCTACAAAGAGTGTTAACGGGCAAGAGACGTCAGCCCCCTTACGAAAATGTGCCCCTACGCCTGTGTAATCATCGCCCATGTCTGTGTTATTTTCATTCCGGTTTGTCGTTTCCTAACATGTATCTTTCTATACTTACTTCGGTTACATTATGTTTATAGTTATTGCCCATGCCTCTTTCCCCAATTTCATTCCTGTATATATATATATATATATATATATATATATATATACAGTATATGTATAGCTTTCCTTAGCTCGTCAGGTTCAACTCATGACTCTGCGATATTTTCCTTCCCTTTTGGTGATACCCATCAAGTATTTTTCATTATTTCTCGAGATCTTTCCAATTTTAACACGTCTACTTTCATTTTTGTGATATCTAACATGTTTCAGGTTTATTATCATTTCTCACTAGCTCCTGTCTCCCGCCTTTGACACATTTTTATTCCTGCCGGAGAGAACACAGTGTCCCACAGTGTGTGTTCACAGTGTGAAACACATTGTAAAAATCATCTTCACACTGTTAAATTCGAGCGTTTTAACATTGCGAATCACATCTTCACAGAGTGTATGAATTACATCTTCACATTGTGAGGAGTAAATAAACACTATGAAACCGAACATCACTATGTGAACACTCTGTGGTAAACCACACTGTGGAGATGTCCACAGTATGAAATCATCAACACACTGTTAAAATTCGAGCGTTTTAACATTGTGAATCACATCTTCACAGAGTCGACTACATGTATGTGAACACACTGTGAAAACACTGTGGGACACTGTGTTCTTTCTGGCAGGGATATTTCCATCTTTGTAATATCCTATGATCCACGTTTATTATCATTTCTCATATCTGTTTGTTTCAACATCTGCAACACTTTCATTACTGTTCAGTACTCTTCAGTCCGGTCGTGTATTTTTTTTCATTAAATCTTCGAGATCTTTCCAGTTCCCAACATGTATACTTTCATTATTTGCGATATCTTCCGTTCCACGGTTGATCACCTTTCTTATCTCAAGTCTCATGCCTTTGCTAGATTTTTAGTCATTTCCAGCAATTTCCATCGTGTATCAATCCTCTTTCTTTTGGAGATCTTCCGTTCTCATGTTTATAATCATTACCTCGGCATGTTTCAGCACCATAAGTCATTGCTGATATGACACACCCGCCTTGCTCTCAAAAGACTGGTATATGTTACCATATATCAGCTTCGGGCGTCGTGTTATTTCTCTCTGATGTGTTGCCTTTTTAATTTCCCAAAAGCACACCATCCAACGTGGATCATGTCTTCAATTTTACATCTTCTAAACATGCTCGAAGGCTGTGTTACATTCTCACCAGAGGTCCAAAATAATTATCATTTCGGCATAGGGGATTCACTAAACCGTCTTCCGAAGGGGGGGGGGGGGGGGGGGGGGGTTGTCAGACCAAAGTTTCGCTACCTATTTTCCAACAAGCATGTTTCAGATTAGATTTTTTTTTGCTATAGCTTCCAAGGCTTAAATATACCCAGTTTGCTTAAAGTAAATTTTAAAGTTTGAATGAGGGTTATAACATACCATCCCTACTCTAGCGGCGCCCCGGACTTCGTGGTTTATATCTCATTTCTCTAGGTCAAAGTGTCAAGGAAACAATGCCTTGTCGCGTGTTCCAATCAATACTATTGGAGAGGCGGCTTGAGATGACCCAATAACTCTTTGATGAACATGAAAGAAATCCATAAATCATATAGATCACGAGCAAAGTATCAACAATTTTATTAGGTGCTAAAATGAAACAGTAAACGTAAATACCTCAGCTATAACAATCATGACAATATTTGCACCTGGTGTACGTGTGTAAATATTGTAAATAGGTATTGAAAAAAGAGAAGCAGTAGAAACTTTTCTTTCCTTGATTACCCTATTATTCACCTGCATTGGAGAATACATACATCGAAGGGTAGGTTACTGTATGTTAATGCGCGGCAATACTAGGCAGAAAACTGTAATGATATGAGGAAAAATACAAGACTGAAAGAAACTAAAATATAAAAAGAAATTGCAACTGAAATGAGTCCAGCAATTCAGCGTAATTAAAGATAAAAGGTGGAATCTTAGCACCATTACTTTTGAAAGCTGTTTTCATGAAATAAAACAAGTTTCCCCAAGCGTTTTCATATTTAAGGATTCAGATAATGCTGAATTTAATCTGAAGATTTGTTCCGTCGAATGTAAAAAGGTCGGAGGTTTTTTTTTCAAAACGGAGAATAGTGTCATTATTACGGAAGTTCTTTTTTTTTTCGCTATCAATTTTTCAGAATATCGAACCTTCGTAATAACGAAGTATTAGCGAATGATATACTATACCAAACGAAGGCATACTAAACAATTTGCTTGAGGGGATAGTACTGTGACACAGAGATATGTTGTTTGAAAAAAATCAAGTTACCATTTGAAAGAAATAGTCTTAAGCTAATATGACTTGCCGTAGATGGCGTATATAGTGGCAGTCCGAGAGACGAGCTCGGAGATGAGCGGTGTTCTGATAGTACAATTCGTAAAGGCTCGTGTCGCGTTTCATGTTTTCTGTTTTAGTGTATGGCCACTCTGTTCTAAACAAGTCGTTTTGCTGTACGTAGCTCCTCCTATGATTTTTGCTCATTTTTTTCAGTATGAAGGACAGGAAGCACTTAAGAGGGTTTATCAATTGAAATGAAACGAGACAGTGAAAAACAATGTCTTCCAGGAATTACGTGTATGTAACAAGACCTTGTCATTGGCAATACATGTATATAATTGATGGTGACATTTCCTTGATTATTAAATTTAATGTTTTTAGCTATGATACACTTAAAATATTTGTCGTCTACAGCGAAAACGGACAGTCATTTTGAGTAGTTCTGAAGAAGACGTGCTTCTGTCGGAAAAGCCATGTCTGTTACAATCAGTGATAAAGGCATCAAAGCTTGTATTTTCTGGGCAAGTTTGTCGGGAGACGAGTTTGCTCAATCTTTAAAGTATCTACTTGTCAAACAAGAGATCGTTGGTTCGAATCTTGCCTAACTCTGACGTCACAGCTATGGAAAATGAAAAGCTTATCAATCATTGTAGTACTTATAACTTTACTTCAATGTTAAATGCGTATAAACAATCTAACTTGAAAATAAAATATTAGTCTCACAACTGCTTTATCAATGTGCTGAAATTTGAGACACTTTTAATTGCTTCTTTCCCCAAAGCAAAGTGCTAAATGACAAGTATACACTTCCTACAGTTTTTTTATTTGAGGTACTCAGACAAAAGAAAGTATCCTTTCATGACTCCGAATAAGTTATTTGCTTAATTAGCTCGTACTTCAGTTTTTTCTATCAAAGTAACGCGGTATCGATTATAGAAGGAAGACCCATTGGCGCTGAATGGGTAATGTGAGCGCATTTTCCTTACTATCCTATTGAAATGCGAGGTACTGTTAATTGCTACTTTTTACAAAGTAAAGAGATCTTATTCAAGAAGCTTGGAATTAAGGGAAAGGTACACCAGAAGGATTCGCATTTCGTGAGGAAAACGGGTTTTTTTTTCTTCAATAAGTTGTTTTTGGGGAATCGATGTTTAAATGCCTACCAAATCGACATCAATATCTTACAATCTATGCCCAGACAGTCTCCAAAGAGTCATGTAAAGTCCAAGATACACATGGAGAAAGTAATTTAGTCGTTTTGTCATCAAGTAAACCTTCCTTACAAAAAAAAGTAACCTAAAGATCATTCAATGACGAAAAGCATATTTTCCTAGCCTATTAAAATTCGAGGCACTGTTAATTGCTACTTTTAACAAAGTAAAATGACAGATTCTTTCATCTTATTCGAGAAGCTTGGAAATTAAGGGAAAGGTGCACCAGAAGGATTCGCATTTCGTGAGGAAACGTTTTTGTTTTAATAAGTTGTTTCTAAGCTTTTGGGGAATCGATGTTTAAATGTCTACCAAATGGACAACAATATCTCTCAATGTATGTAGAGACACTCTCCAAAGAGACATAGAAAGTTAAAGATACACAATGGAGACAGTAACTTAATCGTTGTTTTGTCATCGAGTATAGCTTCATTCTTATAAAAACAGTAACTTAAAGATCAATCAATGACGAAAAGCATCTATTCCTATCCTTTTGAAATTCAAGGCATTGCTACTTTAAGTGAAGTGACAGATTCTCATCTTATTCGAGAAGCTTGGAATTAAGGCAGGGACCGCGGAACCGGGGGGGGGGGGGGGCTGGGGGGCTGTAGCTCCCACTTTTTTCAGTAAACACGTGCAAACATATGGCAGTGCAAAAATGTGGTTATACACGCAGCCCCCCTCCCCCCCCCCCCCCCACTCAGCCCCTCCACTTTCCAAGACGTTCCGCGGCCCATGTAAGGGAAAATTACACCAGAAGGATTCGCATTTCGTGAGGAAAACTTTTTTTGCAATAATTAAAAAAAAAGTTTTTTGGAATCGATGTTTAAAGGGAAGCTTGAGTTCTTTGAAAAGTAAAAAATAATTTGTGAACTTTCTCATTCATTTTATGTTAGTTGGAAAGGATTGCTCTTCATATGCTCTTCAAACAGCTGAAATGTTCTGGCAGAACATTTGTGTGTAGTCCCATATGCACATTTCTGTGTGCAGTGCGTCTGACTCTCAGCAGGATTGAGTCAATTTCTTATCAGTTTGGTCATTCCAAAACCTAAACAGCATACACCAATTCTTATTTGCTATATAATCAACCTTGCCCAATTGCTTCGAAACAGTTTCTTTCACAATTCAATCTCATGACCAGAACTCAATTTCATCTTTAAATGCCTACCAAATTGACATCAATATCGTGCAATATATGTACAGACACTCTCCAAAGAGACGTAGAAAGTCAAAGATACACAGTGGAGAAAGTAATTTCATCGTTGTTTTGTCACCAAGTAGCTTCTTTCTTACAAAAACAGTGACATAAAGATCAATCAATGACGAAAATTATCCTTGCTTAGCGTATTTTATTCACAACCAAGTCACTTGGGAGAAGCTAATTGTCGGGAAACAGAGCGTCATTATGTAGTTCTTTGCAAAGCCGAGCAACAAATTTTCAAGCGACTAAGCTTGACATCTAACGTAAGGATTTTCAAGACAAAATTCAAATTAGCCGGGACTATTAAACGTTCTTTTCTGTTTTATGAATTGCACTCGTGCATGTAGTTCGTAATAAAGGATGTTCAGGGTCCCTAGCCGAAATAATTTTACGCAATTGTTCATACTCTCATAAGAAATGTTCGACCTCAATTAAAAAAGGCTGAAAGTGTGAACATTTTAAAAACCTTTTTTGTCCAAGATGCATGTACGGATGTAGGAATGGAATAGTACATTATTCACATATTCTATCTACCAAGTGTTCCTACTTGTTTAAAGGGAAATCCTACCTTAATAGCAAGTTGATTTGAAAGAAGGAGGAAAAATCAGAGAAGCAGATTGGTGAAAGTTTGAACGAAATCGGACAAGCAATAAGAAAGTTATGAATTTTTGAAAGTTGTAATCACTATACATATGGGAATTTCAAATTGGCCGAATAGTTAATGTCACTGTGATGTAGCTGTGGACAACTCCCCCATTCGCTCCAACACACAAAATGACTAAAATGTCACTTTTTCAAAATGTATTACTCAGCAGGAATTTTTTCTTTCATGAGGACCTACAACAATATGCTATCTCCAATATATTTTGAGTACTGCCCCGAGTCAAAGCGCCTCGAATAAAACCGCAAATTAATGATATTTTTGTGTACGACAAACGGGAGAGTTGTCCACAAAAATGTCACAATCGACTCACCAAATTGCCAATTTGAGATTCGCATAGATGTAGTGATCTCATTTTCAAACATCCATAACTTTCTTAGTCATTGTCCGATTTCTTTCAAACTTTCATCATCCTGTTTTTCTTATTTTTCTGCCTTCACACTAATCATCTTATTACCAAGGTTGGATTGCCCTTTAAGTTGATAAACAAGAGAACGTTGATTCCCCACACCCACCCCCCCCCCCCCATAGATAAATCAATCAATCAATAAATAAATAATAAAAAAATTTAAAAAAATAAATAAAAAAATTTAAAATTTAAAAATTAAAAAAAAAAAAAAAAAAAAAAAAAACAATAAAAAACCAAATCTTTCGGCATATTACTCCAGTGTTAAAGATCGTATGCTCGATCTGTAATGAAAAACACAAGTCAGAAAAAATTGGAACCAGCGGGATTCGAACCTGTCATCTACTACTGAGGATCTTGGGTATTTGATTCTAGTTCGTCGTGACTTGGCCGTGAACCAGAATAGCCTGGTGGTTAAGTCGCTGCCCGGCAAGCAGTAGATGACAGGTTCGAATCCCGCTGGTTCCAATTTTTTCTGACTTGTGTTTTTCATTACAGATCGAGCATACGATCTTTAACACTGGGAGTAATATGCCGAAAGATTTGTTTACAAATTAAAAAAAAAATTCCTCCCCAGTCAAGCTTCTTCGTTTACTAATAAAAAACCAACAAAACAAAACAAAACAACACACAACAAAACAACACAACAACAACCAATGATAATTTTTTTTTGCAATTAGAGCAAGAATACACTATTCAGTTTCCATCACAACGCACTGGATCTCACCTTCGTCATAGACGAACCTAGATTCTGAGAATTTTTCGAAATAAATTTCCCAAAATGTCCGATTTCTTTGCACGCCAGTTTTTTAAACAATGTTAAACTTATAAACTTATGTGCCTTTGGGACCATGTGGCTACGGGAATATGTTGCTTTAAGCGTGATAAATAAATTTCCCAAAAGAAAGGACGGTCAGTCCACAATGCGGTCACGTGTTGAGTAACCTGCAAGCATGTGTTACGATGCAATTTCTTTCCAGCGGCAAAAATCTTGTTACTTCTTTCCCACATTAAAGCCCTGCTGATGTATAGGTAAAAGGAATCTAGAGTGAACTGGCTTAAAGGATGAAATTAAAAACTGAGTAAAGGAAAGTGACCCAGCTTCTAGAGGACTCTGTTCTTTTTTTTTCGTCTTTCGATTCTTCTTTTTTCCCCTGTGCCATGTCTTCATTTGTTTATGTGGTCCAATGTAAATAATTGTATTCTACGGTATAACACTGAAGACAAGGAGGAAGAAGAAGAAAAAGATGAAGAAGAATTTAAGTAGAGTAGGAGAAAAGGAAAAAGATGATGTGGAGGAAAAGGTGAGGATGGAGAAGAAGAAGAAGGAGGAAAGAAGAAGAAGAAGGTAAGAAGAAGAAGAAGAAGAATAAAAAGAAGAAAAAGAAGGAGGAGGTGGAGGAGAGAAAACGGAAAGGAAATATAAGATGAATAAGAAGAAAAATAAAGCAGAAGAAAAAGAAGAACAAAATGGAAAGAGAAGAACAATAGCAATGTTTAAGAAAAAAACCGAAACATACTCTTTGTAGCTAGAATATCTAAATAAACATCATCGTGGAATCAACACCTTGTCATCTTTAATTCATAAAAGTTGTGGCCCGTTAAAATCTCCAAAGATCAATCAGTGTCATGTGAACTGTAACTCGACACATGCAAAGTCTCTTATGATTACTTTAGTTCCATTCGAGAAAAAAAAAAATATTTTCTAAGGGTAAACCCTCGCACACTATTCGATCCGTCTGCGCGATTTTGGAACGAAATGTATTAGCATTTGATATAAACATTTAAACACATACAATATTTTTGATGATGTTCTGAATAGTCATAAAGATAGTAAAAATCGAAAATACCGCCTATTGTGAGCTTTCTAGCCGGAGGAAAAGCCACACCGGCACTGAGTCGTAGTGACGTCAGAGCAGTCCCTTTGAAACTGATTGGGCTCTTATTCCGGGTATAAGGCCGACAGCACTCCAGAACCCCGTGTTTAGTATTCGTATTATTGTTCAGAATCCGATTTAGGTAGATTTGTTAAAATGCCCATATTAAATGCTATTGTTATTTATTTCCATAATCGGTTCGCAGTGGATCGTATAGTGTGCGGCGGGCATTAGACCCGTATGCATATGAGGCAAGAGGGCTGAGGGGGTTGCAGCCCATGAAAATCAGGAAATAACCAATAATCGGGCAATTGCCACTACATAATCTGCAAGCTGGTGTGTCTATTTGTATGTTTTTACCTAGTTATTAATGACTAAATTTTTACGTCACTGTAATAAGGTTTCACATTTTTAGTCCCATCTTAAAAACTGATATTCGGGGAAGAAACGTTACCCCACCCCCCCCCCCCCCCCCGACGAAATTGGCCCCTATAATTATAGGGGTATAGAGTACCGAAGTGCTGACGTCATATTCGCTCGTCGTCCAGGATACTGGTTCCTTACAACAGAACCCGCGCATGAGGTTCACCGCGAAATCAACCAACCAAGCAACGGGCTGGAGCAGGGCAAATTCAGTATTTGGCGCTGGTGTGATCACCACGCCATTGTTTAGCACAAAATTGTTTGGAACCAGCAACCTTGACAATTTGGCCGGTATGACGTCACACTTCGGTACTCTGTCGGCTTAGATGACTCCTACGACCAAGCAGTGATAAAATGGATATATCACTTACTTATGCCATGTACATAATTGGAGCAGAACAGAGCTTTAACAATTCGTCAATCTAGTGTTACGCCGGCTTTAAAATAATGCTTTCAGCTTGAGTGTTTTTATCTTTTCTTTTGCTTTGTCAGAATTATAGCTTCAATAGCCCAAATGAAATTTGATAAGTCTTGTGTTTACTAAATTTAAAGAACATTTTCTCCCAGTTTCGGACAAATCTTTTACTCAGCGCCATTTTCATTAACAAGGTCTCCGGGAGGAGTGTTTCAAAAAATTAATTTCCGCAGAATATTGTCTCCACCTGGGAAATTGTATTGATCGGTGGTCGCATGCCACCGCTGTCGGTGTCCAGTCAATTTCTTCTCGGAGAAAAAAAAAAGAATATTTGTCACTATGGTAATTTTGACATGGCTACATAACGATGAAATCCCGCCTTTCTTGTTTGCATTGTTGACTCCTTTTACTTCGTAAATTTCGAGTGAAGGGGCGTCTTGATTGGAATAAAACAACAATTACTGTGACGTTTTTAGATAGACAATGATAATATAGGTGAATATTTGCTATCTATTATTTTTTACCAAAGTGATGTTCACTCTATTTCGTAGTAAAGGAAAATATGATCATCACAATAATAATAATTCTTTCATGCGGATAAAAAGGCATGGAGATCAGCCCGTGTTAGATAAATTATTGACTTGTTTTCGCGCCATATCGTTTTTGACTGCGGAAGATATTTGCTGATATGAGCATGACGAAAGAAACATCCTAGTTTAGGGTAAAGCTGCTATGTAAAGTGGATATTGAAACATATTTTATTGATTTTATACCTTCATATTTCAGTCCAGCGCGTCTATCATTCACCATGTGTTAAGGTATCTTATTCAGTTTATCAGTTATATCCTGCGGCCATGTCTGCTCTTTTTTCAGTCAACGAAATTAGTACATAGGCAAATTGACCGATGTATCGACTTATCAAGATGATTTTAATCTTGTGGGTCACAATATGTACCATCACTATGCCCCCTTTCGGCTGTGTTGACATCACTTTATTGCTGCTATTATTATCACCACTCGCCCTGTCTTATATTCCTCTAGTACTGAATGATTAAGCAGATGGCTTTTTTCTTAGTCTAACACCCCACTCCATCTCTTGAGGCGACCTTATTATTATTATTTTAATTTTTATTATTATTATCATTATTATAATAATTTTTATTATTATTATTATTATTATTATTATTATTATTATTATTATTATTATTATTATTATTATTATTATCATCATTATCATTAATGTTATTATTATTATTATCATATATCATCATCACCATCATCATTATTATTATTATTTTGAATACATACATACATACATACATATATACATACATACATACTTTACAATATGAAAAAATGAAACAAAGTAATTATTCTGCTCTCCAAGTGCACACAACCAAATCCAATCATTGAGAAAACAAATAAGTCTTAAGATTTCTTTTGAAAGATTCAGCTGAAGGGCAGGAACGAATGTTAGAGGGTAGACTATTCCAAATAGTAGAGCCAGAAAAAGTTATATTTTGTTGACCTTTCTTCGAATTAATGTGGGGGATTTGAAGAAGAAGAGGGTTTGCTGGATGGGGCAAAACAAACTCGAAATGTAGTGTGGGGCTAGATTATGAATGAACTGATAAACAAACAGTGCAACTTTATACATTATTCTCTTTGGGACAGGCAACCAATGAAGTTGTCTTAACAAGGGAGACACATCATTGTACTCATTATATTGATTGCTTTGTCCACAACCTAATGGTCAGTTGGTAGATAAAATATGAACCGGACTTCATCCAGAAATCTATGGTCATCTGGTTTTTATATCGTATTAAAGAAATAATAATATCATTATTATTTTCATTATCATTATTAGTGTTTTTATTACTTTAATTATTATATTAAATTCAATTTCAATATTCCTGTGATGTAGAGGTTTTGTAGTCGAGGGGATTAAACACTTTACTGGACATGCGAAGGTCATGGGTTCGAACCCCGGTGCGGCATTAATCTACAATTGCCACTGTCCACCTAGGTGTGGAATAAGTGCATGGTAGGAATCAAAGAATTCCTTGAAGGCTCTGATTACCAAAGTCTGTCGCTGAGCTAGAGTCAGGATAATATTGGAGTACCTTGAGCACCTTGCGTGGTGGATAATGAGCGCTATCCAACATTTCTTATTATTATTCTGTATGCAAGCCCCCGTAGCATCAGTCTTATGTCCATGAATATCTACTGGTTGAGATTCATTCTCCGGTGTCATGGTATATACATACAAATTTCCCCCACCTTCTTCTTCCAAAGTTTGATTGAGATCCGAAACGTGACTGGAAAATCGTTTTAACATATATGATCTAACCTCACCCTCTCCCCACCCCCCTCTTTTCCTCCATCACCCATCCTCGCCCCTCCCCTATCAATTTCAGCACTATCATTTTGACTATTATAACCCTCATAACTTATTCGAAAAAGTACAGTCGTTCCCCTCGGGTTGAAAAGGTCTATAATAAAAAAAAAGAAGAAGAATCTACGCCCTGATGACGTGATGTAAAACGAGACCCAACAAAAAGGTTTTCGGTAATAAAAAAGTGTGTTCCCATCGCGAGGCCATCAACATGATCAAGCACGGCGTGTTTATTGAATTGATCGCTGACTTCCAACGTGACCATGGCCTGATGTCGGTGACGTCACGCCTTGATGTCGATCTACAGGTTTCGAAAGCTGCACGTTTTCCTCTTTCACGGTTGATAGAGGGCAGATTTTCTTCATATGCCATTAATTTCCAAGTTGTCGTATTTTCCTGTGTATTGAAGTCTCTCAGAAATGCTTCATTACTTTGGGTTATTAAACAAATATCAGTTTACACTAAACCTTGGAATTTATGAATATTTCTTGGTAATTATATAATTGCCCTTTTTCTCACTCTTGCTCTTTTTTTGTCTTGAAAAAAAATATGAGATAAGTTGAAAGTCACGTATCAGTGGGCAATGGTTTTTACAGCGTAACTTACTTTTTGTCCCCATTGTTTTCTCTTAGTATGACTCCATTTCTCTCTCTCTCTCTCTCTCTCTCTCTGTACAGTATGCAAATATCTCTCGGTCTTTCATTTTTTCGCCTGTTACAGTGGCGTAGTGTTGGTTCAGCCATTAAGAGTGCGTGTATGTGTGTGGAAGGGGGGGGGGGGGGGGTCCGATCTTTTGAGGTGTACGAAATGCTAGTTAAGGTTACCGATTCGGAGAAGGGTGTGCCATTTCCCTTTCGCGCTTCCTTTTCTCGCCTCCTAATTTTTGTTTCTCTCTTTGTTTTTCGTTATCTTTGATTTTTGCTGTGCTTGTCATTCAATGGGGGCGTAACCCCATTCCCGAAGGAACTACACCAGTGCGCTTATATCTAACCGTTTTTCTTTCTTGTCACCCTCATTGTACATCGCTCCATGAGAGGCCAGCCAACAGTAGCTCATGCCTGGACAGTGCAAAATATTCACAGCTGCAAGATGCTTGGCTTTCGCTGTCTTCTTTTCTTCTTCTTTTCTTATCTAAATCCTAACCTAGTCTAACCTTGCGTTTCTCCCTTTCTCCGTGAAGACGAACTATTCTTACTGCATCACATACGCTCGCAAAATTGCTCCACTAGAATTTATGCTGCAGCTGGTGATAGATCCTAGAGTGGGCGGGGGCGACCCCACTATTTCTTTAATCAACTCCACACTCCCCCTTTTTTCACCTGTACGGACCCATAATTTGGCACGGTGAAGCCTCCCCTTTTTTAATAAAATTTCTAGATCCGCCACTGCCCTGCTGGCTGTGTCATCATGCACGGTGCGCCCGATATTCAAAGGTGAAGGTGTCCGGATTTACCTTGTTTTCACTAGGGTATTCCGTGCCTGATACCTAGATGTGGGACACAGATACGGTATTATCACTTGACGTCAACGAAAAGGGCCACGTCGTTCTATCATGGGCAGCCTTTTTTTGTATCGTTGATCTAAGGTCTCTACTGCGCACAAATCAGTAATTGATCCGCTCGCAATGTATTGTGGGCAAGTGAAGGAGTATTTACATCATTAGACTCGTAATGTCTTGATCCATAAATGAAGTAGCATGAGGAATAGCCCCATGCCGGTCTGTCACGAACAGTCTGTTTCGTATCGTTGCTCCAGGGTCTCTACGGCGCACAAATAGGCAACTGGTCCGCTCGCAATGCATTATGGGCATTAATAGGACTCATACTTGACCCATAAATGTGACATGAAGCAACTTTTTTCCCCCTATGTTGCCAAGGGAAAGTTGTTTTTTAAGATAAGGCCACTCTTCCATACATTGTCATTAGGGTAGAACTTTCATGGCATGGTGTTTTCAAGGATGTTATGTGTGTAGAAAGAAATAATATTTTATTGGAAGAGTCTCATTGCCTTTTATGAATTCATAGCGGTGATTCAGATTAAAAAAAAAAATATTTAGGTAATTATTTTTGTTGAAGCTGGAAACTGACCTCCATGCATAAACGTGTTCTGGTCAAATGCTCCTTCGGCAAGAATAAAATTTTTCCAACTTTCCTCTTTGGAATTGGTTTTCAATCTTCTATAATAGCCTAGTGGCAATTTAGCTTACGAGCCTGTAGAGGCTTGCTTGTCTTGGGGTGTGTAATTTCTGGGACGATATCGCATCTGCCATTAGGTAATTTGGTTGTAAACATCATCGTCAGGAGCGCTCATGCTCTCCGAAACGAAATCATGAATAGTTTACCCTCGGGAAACCAAGACCGATAAGCATGATAAGACGAGACTAGGAGTGAAGTGGATCAATCGCTGGAACCATATTTATTCAAGGAAATCCACTTTTTCTACTTTAAAACTGGAATTGGACCTGCTTTTATTGTAATTTCATCCCGAAATGGATTAAACAAATTGACATATTTGAAATAAACGCAGCCGTCGCTTCCCCCCAGGAGACAGCGTGGCTGAATATCCCAAGATTGGTGTGTGCGTTTTTTTTTTTCCTGAAGAGGATTAAACAAATTTACCTATTTGAAAAATAAAATGCGTCCATCGTTTATCCCCATGGGAGACGGATTGGCTAATGATCAAAGATTTTTGTACGATTTAATAAATGGTACGATCGCATTACCGCCCTGCGAGTGATGTTTTCATACATTAATTTCCATTTTCAAATGCCATCGAAACCCCCTTTCTCTCTTCCATGATCTTTGTGTTCTTAATCACCCTCCAGAAGGGCTACCGTTTCTGGATTACTTTTTAGGCAGTTTCCCAGAGATTGTTTATCATAACTAACTTAATTTACTTCACTGATGAATAGGTTTCCCCCCCCCCCCCCCCCCCCCCCCCCGCTCAATGGTCAAACGTCCATGTTGTTCTTTATTTCTACTCTTTTATTTTATTTTCCCAATTGCTATTGCTTTTCTTACCATGCTTTTTTCTTCTTTTGTTTTCTCTCCTCAAAGATCGTACTTCTTTATCTCATCCCGATCCTTCTGTCTGTCTGTCTCTCTCTCTCTTGATTATTTTACATTTGTTGACGTATTACGGAATCTGCCAGTCCAAAAGTATATTTATGGACATTGAAACTACAGCCCCCTTCCTTCGAACAAAAATATCACAAACGAAATCTTTATTGGTAGTGCTCAAATTCTAAAACGACCTACAATCCTTCAACTTGCCTCCCTGTCCTATGACTCCCTGACTATGACGCTACTTGTATCAACAGAGGCGTAGCCGCCTGGGGAAGGGGGGGGGGAACCACGTTCCCCAATCGAATGATGCATAAAATAAGGAAGAAGGTAATAGGATAGAAAGCGGGAAAGTGCCTTGTTCTATCGCAGTTCATCCAACTAATAAAGCAGGTGTCTCCCCCTCCCTTCCCCTATGATGCAAGTGACCCCTCAATGGTTTTCCCCGCGCTACGCCATTTCACGTTTGATTTAAATAGGAGGAGGCGGGTGCTCATCCTAGTTTGGCAGAACATTCCATCTACTGTGATGGATTGCATGAGAACTGGATGAAATAAAAACATAGACTTTTGCCAAACTTGAATCTAGTCCAAGTTCATCCCGTCCCACTTTAAATCCTCTCCAGTTATAAGTGACACCCCAAGGGTAGAATGGTATGAGAAATGACTTGATGGATAGTAGTTGCGTTTCGTTAAAGTGCAAGCCATCAGAATGCACTTTGCTCAGTAGCTTTAAGGGAAGGCAAACCTGGGGGCGTTTCATCAAGTGTCCTTTCGGTGATTTTTACCGACAAATTTGCTCGCAGCCAATCAGATGCAAGGATTTCAGTAGCTTATGACAGTTCTTGCAACTTGTCACTGATGACAAGTTTTATGAAACAGGGCCCTGGGCAATGTTTCATATAACTTGTTATTAATATCAAGTGCCAAAATATAAAGACAAGTAAGCTCACAGCAAATCAAATGCAATTATTTCATTAGCTTAAGATAACAATTTTGATCTGTCATTCGTAACAAGCCTTATGAAACAAAGTTTCGACATCAGACGTGTGAACTATAGATCATAATACAGTTAACAATTTTGAAGTCTTTTGTGTGTTTCTTAAGAGTAAAAGGTGGGCTAGTGGAATTGGGGCACTGGTTGAATACTTTTAATTGTTAGCTTGAGGTGAACGATAATTGTGGTTTCACCTCATTTGACATTTTTAGAAATATTCATATCCTGCTCCAGGCATGGCATCCAGGCATATTTTTTGGAAAATGTACATGTGTCAGACATTCCTAAGATTCTGTACATGTTTTGCAACTATTCAAGAAAGGGTATGAAGAGTTATGGACAAGCCATCTTTAAAAAAAAATTGAATAAATTACCTCTGAACCATCAAAATGTGGTAAATTGTCTTGTGTAATGTCTTGACAAACCAATTTTTCACAAAACAAATTTGAAAAAAATGTCAAAACTTGGTAAGGGGTATGAATATTTGTGTTGTTAACTGTAGATGCCCGACTGCGTGCTCTGCTCATGACGAAAATATGATGTATGAAATTGTTAATGATGTTGTTTAAATGAACGGAAAAGGAAATAAATGCTACACCACGGTCTTCCATTGTATGATCTTGATACTTGAGACACGAACATTACAGCTTTAGAGTTTAAATGTGCTAATATTTTGATCTCAGTGTTTCGCGTTTGGACTCCTCCAGCATGTTCATTGTGATGTAGAATCTGTCACTTTCGGTTAGTTTCATTCTTCATTCAGCCTGTCATTCCCCCCCCCCCCCCCCCCCTTCGAGATGATTTGTATTTCTTTCTGCCAAATTATTTACAATAAAATAAATATCAAGTTGGATCTCCGAGTCCTAAAAACCATAACAAAAGAAACATTGGTTTAGCTTATCCAACTAAAAGGACAGCATGATTGAAATCATACGAATATGAAACGATTTCTGACTACATTAGTGGGAGCGCAGTGCTGAAGGTTAAGGTCATAACTGTGAAATTAAGGATGCTTCGCTGAATTTCACCGAGTAGCATTTCGCATAGTAAGGAAGCATTTGCACAGGCAAGTGACGTCTTTTTTTGCAATCGCATTAAGGAAGAAAAAAAATGTGTGCATTTTTCCATTTTCCGTTTCCTCTTATACAAATACATACCATATGTTTGTGATTTGATTTGATTTGATTTTATTCGTCAGGTATACTGCAATACAAACATAACCAGGTACCATGACAGGATAGCCCATGAAAGCCGAAATGGCTTATTTCCAATGGGGTCCTTACCTAAATAACTGATTAAAAAATACACTAAGAATACACATTAGTACGGCTACAAGACTATCGTACACGTACGACAAGTAATAAGAATGTACTAAAGTAGCAAAATAAAACATAACATTTTTATAAAGTAGGCGAAGATTACATGAATGTGAAAACAAGACTTACTCAACGGAAAAAACTATATACAGAAAATCATAATGAAACTATCGATAATAAACGTTGGTTACATAAGTCATATAATATAGGAAAAAACCATCTGAGCTACAAAAAGGAGAGGAGAAATATAGTTATGGAGTAGACACATTTTTCAGATGATGCTTCAATACCCTTTTAAAATGTAAAAAAAATTCTTAACTGACCGTTAAAATAAAAGGAATTTCCAATTTTACCTTTCCTCTTAGGCACTACGAAATTAAATTGACTATTTCTAGTGTCATGCCCATGAACACTTGAAGAGCGAGTAAAGTTATTTGAAATATAGTGATCTACATTAGAGTAAAAAATCTTATGTACATGGTGAATTAAAAGTTGTTGTGATCTAAGGTTTACATGAAGAAGACCAGCTGTTTCAAGTTCACTCTTCCCAATGTGTGTTCTTGGTGGTAAGTGATTGATAAATCTTACAATCTTATTTTGAATTATTTTCAACTTGTTTTGATCCACCTTGCCTAGACTGCAGTACCATGCCGCATTAGCATAATCAAATAAACATTGTATTAAGGAAAAACTTAAAATGCGTCTTGATCTTAAGTTCATGCAATTTTGATAACATTACAAGAATTTTAGACGAGCATTAGCTTTTTTGACAGTACTGTCAACCAAACTTGAGCAAGAAAGATCACTAGCTATATTTAGTCCTAAATACTTCACAGAATCCTGTCTCTTAATGAGTTGATTGTTATAACTTATATTGAAATCATCAGTATACTTCAGCCTACCCCGCGAACAAAACAAAATACTTTCGATTTTACCAATATGTTAGCTAAGCTTATTTGCTGTCATCCAATTAACACAGTTTGATAATTCTAAGCTAAGTTTTTCCCCGATCAGCTTAGGATCAGTACCAGAATATAGTAACACACTATCATCCGCATATAAAAGTAATTTACTGTCGTTGACACATACACACATATCATTAATGTAGCACATGAAAAGAATAGGACCTAATATGCTCCCCTGGGGAACTCCGCATCTTATGGGCATAGAATCGGAGAGTACATTTTGCAACGAGACAACTTGATGACGATTGGTCAAGTAAGACCTAAACCATTGCACACATGCAGAATTTAAACCCCTTACTTCTAATTTACTTAACAGTATATTATGGTTAACGGTATCGAAGGCTTTTTGCAAGTCAAGAAGAACCATCCCGACAAAACGTCCTTGGGAAATTTCGTTCCTGACAAAATCTAACAGGTGAATAAGACAAGTTTCAGTGGAATTAAGGCTATCTACTTTCATTTCATTTGTTGTTGTTGTTGTTGATGACTTTACTTTCTTAGGTAGATGTGAACTTTCTGGTAATCTTCCAAAAAGCTTTGTGGATTTATTTTGTAATCATTGAATACCAAGGCATATCTAGTAAGGTGAATGACATGCAAAACGTTATGTGTCAAACACTAGTACGGTATATGAATAAGGAAAGCGTATACGCAACTTTGGTCTTTCGGGTTGCGCTGAAATTATGCTCCTGAATATTTCAGAAAACTATCCCAATATTATCATCCAGCAGCATATTGAAACCTACAATATACGGTTATTTGTTCCTGTTATTCAAGAATACGTGTCGAATACTGAAGCCTCTCCTCTAACTAGGTAGAATTTGAGTTTTTTGCTTTTACTGGGAGCTATATCTCCCCCCAAAATGTGACACCCTAACAGCTGTAAGCTTTCTGTATGACTTGAAATATGCGAGTCATGCACACAAAGCTACGGGATCCGTCCAAACTTCCACATCAACAGCAGAAAAGATTGACTACGTTGCCCAAGGGAGGTGGCCCCGAGTGTTGCTATTCTTGTAGTCCCATTAATTCATATCAGCGTGGGTTTTGTCCAAACTATGACAACGATTTGTGTTGATATGACCTCACGATTCTGACCCGAGTTCGGATTAGATTTATCGATGGAATGACGGATTTCCTTCCAATTTTTTGTTTTTTTTAAATGAAAGATCAACAAAGATATGTGACATCAGAGAATAAGGGAATATTAACAAAGAGAGAGAGAGAGAGAGAGAGAGAAAACGAGATGGAGATATCAAGAGATAGGGAAAGGGGGGAAAGGACGAGAAAGTGCGGAAATAAAACATTTCAAGAGTGAACTTACAGTTAACGTGATTTAGAAATATTAGGCAAATATTAGTTACGTATTGCCTCACTGACGGGTAGCCTGAATTTTCTGAATTGTTTTGACCGGCTTTGCATTATTTTCCCAATTGAGAATAAACATTATTTATCCAGTTGAGATAAAATTGATCTCAGTTGATAAGTTACAATCATGTAAGAAGCTGCCCCCATGTTTTGCACTTTTTAGTAATTTGAAGAGTATACGAAGCAACAAAAAAGTTTAAATTGGCATTTGCAGATTTTAACTTTTTATAGTTTGTCAGTATGGAATAATTCTCTAAAAAGAGAGAGAGAGAGAAAAAAATCGATTGATTGCCCCAATATCTGCTCCTTGATCCTTTACGTTTAGAGTACCGAAGTGTGACGTCATCAAATTTTGATTTTTGTATTTCAGTATTTTTATGACCATATTTAGGTAGAGCATGATGGAAAACGTTCACACATCAAATTTGACATGAATCAGTTCATGGTGGCCCAAGGTATGGCTATATGAATATCTAATTAGCCCCATTGAAGTCAGTGTAAATTGGCCTGGTTCTTAACAGTTTAGAACCAGGCCAATTTAACACTGACTTGAATGGGGCTAAGGAGGTATTCATGTGGCCATATCTCGGGGCCCAATGAGCCAATTGCCATAAAATTTGGGATCTGGATGTTTTTCACCATGTTCCTTTGAGATATGGTATAAAAAATGTCATAATGAAAAAATAGCTTTTTGTGACGTCATCACATCGGTACTCTATAAACGGGAGATAGTGATAAAAGATAACAACTATGCTTGAAATGTTAGAATATGCCTTTCTTCCATTTCTGATCAATAGAGCAAACTGTTGACGTGTTAGATGATATCTATTACAACCGTCTCTCATGATAATCTGAAAATAGAGATCACGTCTACTACACTACAAAAAGATGGAAGGTGGGGTAGTGGAAAAAGGATGGCATCAGTGTGGTGGGCATACCAATGAAAACTGGAGTAAAGACTTTCGAAAAGGAAAGAGAAAGGAAAGGGATGCTCCGAACACTGGATCGAATGTCAGTTGAATTACCAATAAGGGTAGAGCTAGAAAAAGAAGAAGTAAAATGGATAGGTCCTGAGAGCTAAGTAAAGTTTAGCGGGAAAAAGGCTGCAGTAAATGCATGTGAATGAGGTTTACATAGTACCCAACATAAGAATTACCAGACAACTTTAAAAGCACAGGACCTGAAAATAAGAGGTTTAAGTGGAAAGAACACTATCGCAAACACTTTTAAGAAGTTACCTGAAAGGTGATTCTAGCAGCATATGGAAAACTGTATTACGTCTGAAGATTATGCTAGGTATATGGTTTATGTTTTATGCATGCGGTCATTTGAATATTCAGGTCATCCTAGTAGATGGACAGGCCATGAGACGAGCAAAATAGATAAATACATAAGAAGAAATAGGTATCGGTCTCTTAAAGGCTCACGAGAGCGAATTGTTTTGCCTCGTTGGCTGTTGGTCTCTTGGGCAGTCGTCTCATGAACCCTCAAAAAGTGGACAGAAGGCGCATGAGACCGAAATGCTCTGCCTCGTGGGCTGTCGGTTCAGTTAATCCTTTTAAAAGTGACAAGACGGCACACAAGATAGATTAACTATATGGAAATGCAAGTTCTGGACCTTTGCAAGTTTTTAAGTCTTTTTCCCATTTAACTTTACGATTGGTCGATTTTCGGGGATAATATCAGCATTCGAGGTAGCGTAAAAGCTAGCTCATGATTTTTGTGACATTTACAGCTTGTTTTTGTCACCACAAATTAAGTAGAAGGCCGGTAATACGACAGAAAACATCGAAAATTGACTTCCTATATTGGCATGTTCAATTCGTGCAAACACATAGCACAATGTTTGAAAGGCGGGATGGAGATAACTAAATAATTTGTGTCTTCGGTTGTAAATTTGATTCCCCGCTTTGTTTTAGTCATGTCAGCATTCGAGGTGGCGTAAAAGCTAGCTCAAGATTTTTGTGACATTTACAGCTCGTTTTTGTCACCACAAATTAAGTAGAAGGCCGGTAATACGACTGAAAACATCCAAAATTGACGTCCTATATTGGCATGTTCAATTCGTGCAAACACATAGCACAATGATTGAAAGGCGGGATGGAGATAACTAAATAATTTGTGTCTTCGGTTGTAAATTTGATTTCCCGCTTTGTTTTAGTCATGTCAGCGGATGATTCCAAAGAAAACATCTCGTGTTGAAAATACCCGAGCTCCATCTTAACGAGCCCTCGCCTTTCAACCGATAAATTGGGTATAGGGTGAATTAATTAGACGTGCGGTCTTGTCTTTCCTGTCGATTTGCGGAGTGAAAAACAAATTTTTCCAGGCACGAGCCTCTTAGAAAAATATCACTAATCAGAATTATCGATGAGGGGGACCGCTGGGACTCGGCGTGACATTGAGGGACGCGCTGGCCGTGGCGACCTGCATAAAACAACACACACCTTCTCACCCACCGCGTATGTTCACCTGCACAAACACGCACACACGCACGCACGCACCCTCGCGAACACTCTGAGACGAAAATCCTTACGCGTGTCGACGGCTTAGGTTGTGTCCATACCAGCTTTTATATTTTCCTGATACGATAACTTATCGCTACCCACCCTGTGAACAACAAAATTTCTGACAATAGTCATCACATGGTATACACAGCAAATTTCTTCTTAAGTGTCCTCAAAATGCGAGGTGTCTTGGCGTGTAGAAACGCGGCGCTGGAACTCACATTGAATGGACAGCGAAACACAATCGAGTAGGGCGAATAGGGAAAATTAAAATCCGGGATGGAATCACCCAGATGATAATAAGCATGTTGAGTTGGAGACGGTAAATTCGAAGAAAATGGATATAAATACAGAACTCTAAGGCAAAATGATGGTGTGCTTTTTTTGCGCTATTATTTACACTCGCAGCACATCTTTGCATACAACGTAAAGAGACAGAGAGAGAGAGAGAGAGGGAAAGAACAGAGAGCATGATCAACTGCTATGAATATATATGAAAAAATAAATATTTTAAATTCCCATTATACAGTGCGTATAAAAAAGTATACCCAACTTTGATAGCTTCTTATTAAAATGTTACAACCGATGTAACTTTTAAATTTATTTCATAGTGAAGAACAACTTCTTGTCTGTCCAGTGCTACCTCATTCCTGACATTTCTGCCGTGGATGACTGAGCATCAGGGTTTTTAAAAAAAGTATTTTCAAAATCTCCTTGTTCCAAGTTTGGGCTGATGCAACGAATGTGGGTCAAGCCATATGAATGTGTTACTTTAGTTGAAAATAATTCTAAATCTCCTTTGTGCTTCAATGCTTCATTGTTTAAAGTGATCCAGTGTATCTAAGCTTTCAAATGAACTTCTTTCACTCCATATGATAATCTTTAATATATTTTAACAGCCTTCTAACTTCTTGTCTCGTGATAACTAAAAATTCTCTGCTCATTTGTCCATTGCACCATTTCACCTGCATAAGGTGCACACGGTGTTTTTCGCGAATAGTAAATGAACTCAAAGGTTTACTAATCTTTAAGACTAAAAAGAAGATAAAGACGGCTACGTGTGTTGAGAATTAATTGCCAAAGTAATTGATAGTAGACTTTCAAGAAAAATGATAGCTTCCCAGTTATGCATTAATGCATAATTGGTTTGACCCATATTCGCTGCTTCAGTCCAAACTTGGTACAAGATACTTTTTGAAAAGCCTGCGCCTCAGTCATCTGTGGCAGCAAAGTTATGAATAATAAGGTATCATTACACATAATATAAGTTGCTCTTTACTATGAAATAAATCTCAAGGTCATAGAGGGTTTTTTTGTTAATTAGAAGCTACCAAACTTGGGTATAAATTTTTTTGATACGCACTGTATAGCTCAGAACATTAGCCTATCCTTAGGAGGGGAGAGGGTTGGGCAGTAAGGGTTGGCATGGTTGGAGCAATTATCTCTGTCCCCCTCGCAATAAAGGGTATTTTGAAATAACTATTTTCCGCGTCTTTAATGGTCTGTATGTAACTATATTCAACATTTTTAGTATACAGCCGGCTAATGTTAGCCTATTATTCCTGTGTAATTTGTGTGCACATTCATGCTGTCTCATAGATGTACGCAGAAATCGCTATACTAACTAATAAGACATGAATATCATTAGTTCTTCTTTTCCCGACTGCGACTGGAAATTAGAAGGATATATCATGGGAAGGGGGGGGGGGGGGGGGAGTTGTGTGTATAAGAAAAGAAAATGGGAATATTAGTTTGCTAGATCGATTTCTTCTATCGACCCATTTTAATTAGAACATGAACCTGTTATGATCCTTGGTTCTCTCAGACTGAATAGATTCTTTTTTGTATAACTTGGTGCAGGTGAAAGTCGTATTCGATTGGATCATTTAATTAAATTGAATTACAATCAGTTGAATGAAAACGAATTTTAACTGAACTGAACTGAATTTAATTGAAATGAATTTGAAGAAATCGGTTATTTATTGTCCTTATTCCTGACATTTGTTTTAACTGCTATAATTAGTTTCTTCTTTTTTACAAATTGAAATAATCAAAGGTGGTACTTTTCATTTACACATACGGCAGAATAATATTTGGTGTGTAAAATGCCTATTCAGAATTGAAGAGCTATATATAGTTGCATTACAGATGTAATTTCGGGTTATGCATTCATTCGCGCGATGGTTTTGTCAGATTAGAATAAAAATAAAACGCAGACAAGATGGTACTGATAAAGAAAGGCACTACAAGCAAGTGGAGGAAGTCTCGATGTGAGAGAGGAGCTCAGTGCATATCCCAGAAAAAAATAAACAGTGCGTCACTACAAACATGACAAAGAGAGAGAGAGAGAGAGAGAGGGGGGGGGGGATTGCAGGTCCATCCCATACATTTTTTTTCTGTGGGTGAATTTTTTTAAAGGATTTTTTTTAAACGGATTTTTATAGGATGTCGGTAAATCTAAAACTTTTGATGCATTGCTTTCTCTCTTTCTCTTTCTCTCTCTCTCTCTCTCCCTCTAAATTTGATATATTCCCTGCCGGAAAGAACACAGTGTCCCAAAGTATGTTCACAGTGTGAAAATCTTCACACTGTTAAGCGTTTTAACATTGTGAATCACATCTTCACATCTTCACTGTGAAATCGAACACCACTATGTGAACACACTGTGGTAAACCACACTGTGGAGGTGTCCACAGTATGAAATCATATTCACACTGTTAAATTCGAGCGTTTTACCATTGTGAGTCACATCTTTACAGAGTCGACTATGTGAACACACTGTGAACACACACTGTGGCATACTGTGTTCTTTCCGCCAGGTTTAGCCTCCCTCCCCCTTTGAACAGGGGAAGAGTGGGTTCGATATTAAACTACTTATACATGAACAACTTGAATGAGGAAATATAATTTTAATTTTCTTCTCTATGTTTAGTTACAGGATGAAAGCCGGGGTACAGGGAGGTTTCCGGTGATTTTCGTACAATATAACAAAAGACAAAAAAAGAAGAAAATGTCCTGACAATTATCGAAATGAAAATCAACCAGTGCCTTGTTAAGCACAGTTATAAACATGTGAAATTTGATTCTTGGCTGGCCTCCATTTCGCGACGTCCTCATCACGAAATCTTTTATAAAAAACCCACATCATCTTTTTAACATCGGCTATTAATGCTATTAGCTTCCCCTTCTCTCTCTCTCTCTCCCTCCCTCACTGTCTCCCTCCCTCTTCTTCTCACTGATAGGAAATGAGAGTACATTCTATAAAACTTGAGAAAGATTCATTTGACGTACTAATGCGCTTTGACTTGAACCAGAATGAAAGATTCGCCGTCTTAAATGTCATTCCTCCAAGTCATCCATCACCATTTTTATAGGTGGCAATTTGGGATTCCTCTGCCATTGGTTAGAGGCAATCGGGACCACTTTGGCTGGAAACAACAGGCCCTCAGGAGGAGCTCTGGAGAGCTTGGTATCCAAATCACTTGCTGATAGGGGTAATATCTCCCGCTTCCTTTGGCTTCAAGGCACGAGTTCTCGACGGGTATATTTCCCCGATAGCTGTCATGTAATCACCATCCTGGGAAATATCGAATTGAACCGTTCCTATACCGACACTTTCCCTGCCTATATTTCGAAAAAATGTGGATTTCCTTTCTCGAATAAGAATGTCCTTTTTGCATTTCCGAAGGAAAGGATTCTTCTGTCGAATGTTTTCTCTGAAACTACGTCACATGCCCATTTCACACGGTTGGGGAGGGGAGGGGGGGGGGGGGGTACTCGTTTTGCCCAAGGTTCATTTTTCCGAAGGTTCATAATGCCGAAGGTTCCGAAACACAAATTTCCCATAGCAGAGGTTCATAATTCCGAACATCTGATGCATTACTCCGACGGTTCGTAATTCGAATGAAAATGAAATAGGGGTCATAATTCTGAAAATGGGAAGGGTTCATAATTCCTAAAAAGGCGAACGTTCGTATTTCTAAAAATGCAATAGAGCCCCACGTAACTTCTCGGAATTACGAACCTTCGGAAATATGAAAGCTTTTTCATTTTCGGAATGATGAACCCTATTTCATTTTTGGAATGACGAACCTTCGGAGTAACGAACCTTAATAGGAACTACATGCCTTCGCAAAAACGAATGTTCAGAATTATGAACCTCCGGAGAAACGACATTTAATCATTTTTCTGACGCAGGACTGCGTCAGCAATTAAATGGCCCATTCTTTGACGCAACATGTGTGAATGATAGATGAGAATGCAAAATGAACAGTGCAACCATTGTGTCAAAGTACTCCCGAGTGCACTAATTGCCCTCACAGGCTTGATAAGCTTAGATATGACGCATTAAAATGACGCCTCGTATGCAAAAGGGCATTAGTTCATATACAGAGAAAACATTTAGCTGTCCATACTGTGTCACAATAGCGGACATCATGGTAATTGCTATTGCAGACAAGGCTCAATCTTGCTGACATAGGATTGCGTCAGCGATTGAAATAGGCTGATTAAAGCCCAGCTCACACGATGCGTCATTTCGATTGTGTCAGTATCTGCGCTAATCGAGCCTACGAAGGTAATTAACCCATACGCCAGTTATCAAAAGTATTGTTTGCACTGTTCATTTGGCAATCTTTTTTTAAACGATATCAGTCTTTATGACTCGTAAAATACCAAATAGCACGTGAAAAATTATATTGTCCTTTTTTATCTTTTTTTTTTTTTTTTTTTTTTTTTTTGAGGGGTGGTAAAGGCAGCCCAAAAGTCTGATGTCTCCACCTTTTTTCTTATATCATTTCAGAGAACTTTCAAACTTGTCCCCCCCCCCCCCCCTCCTTCTACCCTTGCCCGAGAATCTTGACCCGCCACTAATGATGATTATATAACAGTGCATGGGTATTTGCTTTTATGCTCCCATTTTTAGGGCATAATGAGCATTTTGTTACGCGTTTAGTTCAAAACACGTTTGCGTCCATAAACGCCGATGTAAAATTCACAGAAATGTGCGTTTTGAATAGGTGTTTCTCCAAAAACACGGTTTCTGGGGAAGCAAAAACACACAATCATTTGTAAACGCGTCTAGCCTATATGGCGTCATATAAACGCGTTACAACATGCGCAGTGAGGTTTGCGAAACCAGCTGCAGAGCCCGAATTCGCCTGAAGAAAAGAAGTGTAAACAGTACCCCGTCAAACTGAGTTTTCGATGAGCGTTTTTATATATCATAAGCGTTTCTTAAACGTTCATTCATGCGTTCACAGAGAAAGTATAAACGCACTCTATGTTTACACATTGAAACAAAGGAGAAAAACTGAGTGTTTCATATCTGATCGTTAGGTAGATATTCGAGATGATGGGGTAACGTAAGTCGATGGAGAAGGCTGGGGGGGGGGGGGTTCAAATAAAATGGCATTTCAAGGACGAAAACAAGAAATAAACAAGACTATCACCTTCACTTTCACTCAGCAAAGACATGCGGGAAGTAAAGCAAAGGAATTATATTTTTTAAAGGATTTGATGTACAAACAAATGAACATAAGACCAAATTACATTTGAATTTATTAGACAAAGAGAAATTAATTCCTCAAAAGTACATTGTGTAGCTCACTATACTCTTCTGGCAGCCGGCCGGTGACTATTATGCGACAAGTGATCATAGAAATTGATTTGGTCGGGCTAATGCTTTCATGTTATATCAGCATTTTCATCGATTTATTTTCCCAAATATTTCTTGACGTGTCATATGCTTATCACCATTATCGTCGTGTCTGTAATTTCAGAAATATGTTTGCATGCTGTTAATGCCGATAAAGAAAATGTGACATTAATTTAATTTTCCTGCGTGTGCTTTGAAAATTTAGACTTCCAAATAACGGTTGATATGATCAGGCGCCAGCCTGAGTTGATATTAGGGCATTTGCACTTATCGCTGAAAGTTTGGTTTCTTTTATAATGGAAGCCTTTCCACTTACATAATCGCTTTCTCTCTAAAAGATAATTTTCACTATATTTTCACTCCCCAGGGGTCACGTCAGTGATCACTTATTAAAGAGTGAATATCAAAAATTAAGTGCTCTCTGAAAAGAATAGAGTGAATTTTCGCTCCATCTTAACTCTATTCGCACTCCCCCGGGGAGGGATGTCAGTGATCACTCGATTTTTTTAGAGAGCTTGGATGCGTTATTGAACCAATAGCTGGTCCCTTTTGAAAACATTTTAAAAACATTCGCCTTTAACACTACAGCAGTGGTGAAATGCGCCCCTTTGTGTTCATTATTGCATCCCTTTATACCTCAGTCACACCGACGAACCGAGACACAAGACCGACAACAGAACGAACAATTACATTATCCTGAGTGGCCTCAAATCGGTCGGTTTAGAGTCAGAAGCGGTTTTTGCGGTATGACTGGGGTATGAGACTGAGACTGATACGAGAAGTCACACCAATGAGACTGACACGAGACCGACAACAGAATAAGAACTGGTATGCTGTAAGGTCTTGGAATCACCAAAATGATAAGAAATTGACTCAATCCTGCCGAGAGTCACATGCACTGTTCACAGAAATGTGTATATCATGGGACTACGCGAAATGTTCTGCCCGAATATTTCTGTTGTTTCTTGTCATATTTTGAATGTGAGGGCATTTGAAGAGCAATCCTTTTCAGGGGACATTTCTACTACGATCTTTTTCCAAACTAACATAAAATGAATGAGAAAGCTCATAAATTATTTTTAATACCTTTCCCAGAACTCAACATTCCCTTTAAGAGGCTATTCTACGAGAATTTTAGGGTGTAACGTTTTCCTTTCTGTGTGTAGTTCTGTGATACCGTATGGACAGTAAACGTTGATGATCACGAATAACGGGAATCACGGGGGGGGGGGGGGGGGGGGGGACTCGGATTTGGTTTGGACGGGGTGTTGGTGTGCGGCTGAATCCGACCTCCAAACCCATACCCAATTTTAAGGGTCACTTTGGCAGAAAAGTGTATGGGTGAGGTATGAAATTCTGAAGGAAACAATCACCCATGTTTAAGGCTAAGATCTAGAATTCGGGCAATTTTTAAGCATTTTACTTAAAAATCAAAGTCATGTTTATTTTTTAGGGTTGTTTCTTTTTTGTTGTTGAAAACAGAAGCGACCCATTAGAGCGACACTTACCCGTATCAGGCTAGTTACCCCCACCCCCCTCCCGTGGGTGTCTGAATATAGTCGAAACCTTTTGGAAGAAAGGGAACAATCGGCTATCAACTCAATTGCGAACCAATAAATCCATTGCAATCGAGATTTTCTGCTCTTTGTGGGGCACGGATTATTTGTCCTCCTTTTGAATTGCTTGGTCCCACGAGAGTACCTGACTTCGAGGCGTGCAAAGCTTTTCGACACAGATCTCTCGCTTTTGCTGACGTCATATTCGAGTGGTTGACTTTTTGGTATTTATGGCAGGGGCTGACATTCGATACCCTGATTGGCATCAGTCTTGCTTGCTAATAGGGAAGATCGAAGGGTGTCAGTCCAATAAACGTCATTATTACCTGCAGTTTTAACCGCCCCAACAGTACATGCTTCACTACCTGAGGAAAAAATGGAATGGTCCACTCATGGGGTGATGACTGACAGCATAATTGGAAGCTCCGTACAGGCGCCGGGGAATAATTTTGGAATTTTGGAATTGGGGGTGCTCAAAGTGGGGGTGCTCAAAGTGGGCAAAGTTCCCAGTGACCTGGGGCGTCAGTCTGGTTTAGAACAAATGTCCACTTCATCATAACCCTGATAACCACTTTTAAAAAGATAAGCGTTCAAATTTGCACCCGAAACCGGTATTTTTTAGTACAAATACTATATCCTGACAGGTGCACATTCGCAACCTCTGTGGTGAAATATGGCACCCTTGCTATTCGGGCTTTGTCCAGTTTGCAAATTTGCATCTTTAATTGACCACCTTTAATTCTTCGAATTGGCAACATTACTTTTTGGGGGGACAGTGGCATTGTTCTAGGTAAAATAAAAAGGCCAGTATCTTAATGCAATATACAGGGGCAAAAACTATGTCAATTTTTTTAAAGCAAATTCGTATGGAAACATAATGATTTTGAACCTCTAAACATGTTGCCAAAGAGGATTTGAAGCCAATTTTCTTTTCAACTTCCTAGCTGTAAACACAATATGGTAACGGAACAAAATATGGACACACTGTATGCAGAATCTTTTTATTCGCATGTATCTGATTTTGTGTGGCTCTGAATCAAAGGTTGTTATTATTAAAGCCAAAGTTCGAGAACTTTCTCCGCAAATGATTACACTGTGGCATTTCGTGGCGAAGAAGTTCAAGGGTGAGAGTAATGAATGCCCGTTTTAAGGTGGATAGTTTTACGATTGCATTTCTCTTATGTCCCTCTCTTTGAAAATGCTGTCGTTGGCCTTCGGCGCCGCAGAATCCAATAACCTTCACTATTGATGGAGATGCAAGACAAACAATATGAAGATGAAACAAGTAAAAGAACAAAGAGGAAGAAGATCCTCATAATGATGGGGGTGACTGAAGGCAAATAAAAGAAGCTTAAGCAGCAGCAGAAGAAGTACGAAGAGAATAAGGACTCGGAGAAAGAATATTTGGAAAGGGGATCTGAGAAGAAGGAAAAAGGAAAGAGACAATGGAAATGAGGAAGAATAAAAAAGGATTATTAAAGAAGTAAAAGAGGAAGGAAGGACAAAATTAAAGCAAAATAAATAATTTGTAATGATATTGAAAGGGATTCATGATCTTCTGAACTTAATAATAATATTCCATTTCTACTCCATTATTGTTGCAAGACTCTCCATATAGCCTATGACGCAAACTACTTTCATTTTAACCACGTTTATGTCCTTTTGCTTCTCTTGATCAAGTTGTTTGTAAAGTGTTCGTCTCTCCTTTCGACAAGAAATGCCGATTTGTATTGGGTCACGTGCTTTCATTAACAACACTGTGTCTTGTTGCTGTTTTTTTAAATAGAAATCTAGCATTACAGAAACAGGATGAAAATAATAGCATGCATTATTGGCACATGTCTTACGAATTAAAGTGCGTTATAAGATAATTTCATGAAAGCTTTGTTATTTTTAACTCGATGGCTACGTGTTTTTTTTTTTCATTATTCACTTAAACCTGTCACGGTCTGTACTAATTTAAGCCTTGCAGCTCTCCTTCGGCAAGTCCGTGACGCGCACAGTGGCAAATCTGCTACAGATATTGTCTAATCTGTATACGTTGTTGTTAGATATACTATTTGACATGTTTGATGGATAACTTTATTAATATTTAATCGATTTCGTTATTTCTTTTATTCTCATCTCCTAAATGCAGGTATCTGACGATAATGAACCCTCTTCGACCCCGAATGACACACAATACCACAATGACCATCCTCATCTTCATCTGGATAGTCTCCGCAGCAGTCGTTATCCCAACCGCAATCTATAGCAAGACGCTCATTATGGTGGGACCTGGGGGAGAAATATTGACGCAGTGCGGGGAGATGGGCTGGAATAATGATTCGGCTCTCAAAGCCAACACGCTTTTCCTCGTCATCGGCGAGTTCATCTTCCCCCTCTTCCTCATGTGCATTATCTACTTCCTTATCGCTAGGCGGTTGTGGTTCCGTCAAGTGCCCTGCGACCACCTGACCGAACAGCAAGAAGCGACTGCGGAAGCGTCTAAGAGGCGAACTATACGCATGCTCATAATTGTCGTCGGTCTGTTCGCCGTGTGTTGGGCGCCGTACAACGGCTTCTCAATAGCCCGGGATTTCTACCTACAAACACGCCAGGAATCAATGTACAAGACCATCAACACTGTTTTTTACATGGTTGAAGCTCTCGCGATGAGCAACAGTATGTTCAATACCTTAATCTATATCTTCTTCAATGCGAACTTTCGCAAGTGTGTGTTTCAAATATTCACGCCTGCGCACAGGACCTGTTCCTACCAATCAACCGTCAGGGTGCGGTATTCTCGCCCAACGCAAGCCGCGAAAACCTCCTCTAACCACTACGATGCATGTAACAACAGGCCTGATGCATCGCAAGAAACCGCCAGAACTTCCTTCTATCAAAGCTAAATTGTAAAAAAACTACTTCGATTGAAGAGGTGACTGATAAGCGCACATTGTGATTTAGCAGCAAAACATCTTTAGAATGATAGGAGTGGACTTTCAGTTAAATGCCTTAGGGATAATCAAATAAAAAGTAGGTCTGTGTTCTGAAATAGTTGTTTATAAAATGATGTATACAACTAATGTTTATATATATTTCTTGTAATGTTAAAGTAGAACGTTGATGATTTTAAATATTGGCTTAATACTTATTATTGCATAGATGGCATAAATTAAACAAGGTTATCCAAATTCAACGCTTGGAAACATTTGAAGTAATGATTATTATCAATTATAAAACGGTAAAATACAGCCCCCGATATAGCAGCTGAAGAGCTCCTCGAACGCTGCTGAGATATGTGACGACACACCCTGGACCAGTCCTGTCTAAGCAGACGATGTCCCATAACATCTTACACATTTTTCAGAGCCTATTTTGTCATCTCCTCTTCACTTATTTCTCTTCCTTCACTAGCGTCAGTCTTAATGTTAGTCTGTTGCCTCACTCTTAACTTCGTGTATGGTATTATTTTGATGAAAAATGCAGCGTTAAAAAAATAAAGGAATCAGTCACTTGTAAACAAAATAAGACGCCATTGTATTTTCAGCTGTTTGCAACGGGGCATGTTCGGCGTTTCAAGAGGGAACGAATACCATCCTGCTATTATTCGGAGGGCTTTTCAATTTGAAAGTGGGGTTTATTTCATTGATCATTGACCCTTCTCCTATGTATTTACAATCAAACGGTTTTAGCTATAAGAATCAGTTTCACTTTCCCTTTATAATGGTGTGAAATAAGGTCATGTTTAAATACACCAAACTCTTTATAATTTGATAAATAATTGCATTGCAATTACGTTCATTCATTATAGGACGTCGTCTGCTTAGGCAGGATCGATCCCGAGTGTGACGACATCAAAACATCGCTATATTTCTGGCGAATCATCGGATATTCCAGATGCTGAGAAGAGTTTTTATTTGTGTTGTTTTTATAATCACCAGATACGCAGTTGACATAAATCTTATAAGATTGCCATCTGTAAGCTTCCCAGTTTCTAGTGATACATTAATTGCCATATTTGTGATTTTCTTTGAATATCTACTTTAAGACATAGAATATGATGTGCAATTGCAACACTATCCTAAAATCATACCTCGATTGTTATCGCCTGATTCACAAACGGAACAGTAGACAATTGTGAAATATTATGACAAGAACATAGTTTAATATTGTACAGATTATGTAATCCCTACGCTTGCTTAGAAAATCTCATAATCTACTTTTGAATTACACGTAACGAGTGCGTATTGATTGCATAATCATGCATACAGCTGGCTTGCAGACATGGCAGAGGCCGCGAGAGCAAAGCTAGGGCAAAGAGACCGAAACGGACGTACGGGCCGACTCTATGCTTGAACACCTTTGCATTGTCACCTTGGACAATATTTAAAGGAGAATTAACCTCAAACAATAAAGACGATATTGTTCAAAGGTGTTATTTATTCCTACTTGTTAGACTATATGGCTTCGCGTCAAAACATACGAGATCGATACGAATCAAGATTTTCTGAGCAAAATTTATCATCTGCTAGCAATATGTATCGTCTGCTAGCAGCACATGGGGGCTGCCATTTTGTTTATGTGTACAAGAAGATTTTCTTAATCCAAATGCCCAATTGCCCTTTTCAAAATTAAAAACCCATTTGAGATTGAAAATATAGAATAGACATGTCAATTTATTTTTAAACTGAAGATTTCCTTATATATTTCTGTTGAAAATCGACATTCGCTTAATAGAAATCTATTTTCTCGATACTGGACGTATGGGACGGAGCAAATTAATTCAAATTTTATGGATGCTTCTTCCCTGAGCATCTATAGCGGCAAACTATGCATTCACCTGCTTTCGGATAATGGACTTGAAAAGCCAGAATGCATGCTGCATATATTATGTTCTGCTCTGTTTGGCAAACCCAAGAAAATAGATTTTTGTTAAGCAAAACCAGACATTTTAAGAGTATCATTATAAAGATCTAATTTTTATAATACATGTAAACTCCTACTTTATATTTTCGTCACATATGAGATTTTAGGTAATGAATAAAATCAATTTAGGTTTTGGATTCAAAATATCTTCCTGACTGGAACATTTCTCAATGGTTCATGTACAACTCCAAATCAGCAAGAAAATGGCAGCCCCCATGGAAATGAGTAGGAGACGATACCGGGTGTTGGAATATCTCTATTTATACCCTTTTCTGATATCTTATTAGAAAATGATTTAGGCCAATAAGTAGGAATATATTACACCTTCCAATATAAGTAAATTTGTAATCAGGGGTTAATTCTCCTTTAAGCATCGTGAATCAGGGGAGCGTTTCATCACGTGTTTTGTCAGGGATTTCTACCGACAACTTTGCTGCAATCAGATGCAAGGATTTCAGTAGCTTATAATAGTTGTCGGTAAAAATCACTGACAAAACACTTGATGAAACGCTCCACAGGTGAATATAACGTGTCTCGAATACAGATTATGACGGGTACGTGTTCCATCTATGACCCAGCTTACGGATTACATAATCTGTACATTATAAACTGTGTTCTTTTCATAATTTGTCATTTTTTTGCTGTGTCCCATCTGTGAATCGGGTGGATTTAAATATTAATGTTTTGATAATGATACCGATGTAAAAGAACTAGCAGGAGACGGAAGCTTCCTTTACAGCCTGTAGTATGCAGCCGTGTCAACAGACAATAGTCAGTGGATCTAATTTAATCTCATAGAAGATGAAAATTCCATATAATATTTACTCGACCCAGTGTAGTAAATGGGTACCTGGTAGGATTTATTCCTTGAATGCACTGAGCGCTACGGTTGCCATGCTAAAACCGGGGTAATAATATGCAGGGCCCTCAGGGAGAACAGTATTAAGTACTGATGAAGCTACCCTGGGTAAACAAGACATATTATTATTATTATTATTATTATTATTATTATTATTATTATTATTACTATACTACTACATTTTCAAAAACTATAGACAGATGAGACTTTAACTGTTATTACTAAATCACTATCATTACATAACAAACATGTCACTTTGGTGAATTACTGTATGGTTAAATGACAAACGAGGAATTGTACTTTTTGTTAACACATCAACCATGTTAATGTGTTACTACATTTAGGGCCAATGGATGATAATTATTCATCGGTTATTACGGGGAATGAATTGTTTTGTATTAAAAAAAAATCTGTTACTTTTACTTTCCCGTTTATAATGTAATTACATTTTCAAAATGTAGTATATAATGAAATTTGTTTACTGTTTATTACTACATCTGTGAGAATTAGTAGATACTACGTGAGCCTGTAACTATTACACACTGTTTATTGAAGTGTATATATCAATGGTTTAATGATAAATCACTACAATTATTACGTACACTATTAATTATACTACTATGACTTCACATATTACTACTGCTGCATTCACCTGCAAATACTATCACCGTCACCATCACCACCCTTCCCTACTATTACTACTAACACTACTACTACTACTACTACTACTACTACTACTACTGCTAATGCTAATACTACTACGACGACGACTACTTTTACTACTATCACCACCACTATACTACTATACTACTATTACTAGTATTTCCGTTAGTTCTTATCCTACTCCTTCTATTTCTGGTCCTCCTACACTAAATAACATGACTAGTACGAACTTTACACCCACACCAACCACTACTTTTACTAGGAAACTACTATTACTACTTCTTCTACTACCACTGTATAGTAATATATTACCGTGCATCAATCTATTATCACTTCGATCAGTTCATCATTCGATGTGATATATATGGCAATTATTACTATTTGATATGACCCTTGACCAGGGTTTCTTTAATGTATCACTGAAATGACCACAAAAATGATTTTCGTCCTAATTCGACAGCTTAGAAGTAAGTTTTGATATATATCATACAATCCCGTTGCACCTGAGCTGTTCGACAACAACCAGTTACGCCAACTAGTTGCTCAGTTCAATAGAAATGATGCAACGGTAAACAGTTAACAATATACCCGATCAGGGCCCCGTTACATAAAACTTGTTATCGATAATTGTTATAAGCTACAGAAACCCTTCAAATTGCCTGGATGAGAAAGCATTTGTCATAGATTATTACGCCAGTGTCGAAACCTTGCACTGGGCCATTGCACCCTGCTGGGAGGGGTTGCGTTTACAATTTTGCGCCTTGACATGTTATGTGCACTTATATACCTGAATGTCCTTGAATAGCGCAATCGATATAACGTATCATGTGCGTTGGGCCTTAAGCCCTGCTCAAATGAGGCGTTATTTCGATTACGTCACTATCTACGCTTATCGAGCCTTTGAAGTCAATGAATCCATACGCCAGTTATTAAAAGTATAGTTTACACTGTTCATTTCGCAATCACGTTTTAAACGATATCACAATTCCATGACGAGCAAAAGACCGTGCAAGTCACTGTCGCAGTCGTTACGCCATTAGTGAGTTTTCGAATGTGTCGACGTGATCGCCGTCCTAGATACTCCCAGCTACAATGGACTGTTTTGTGACCGCGCTTTGTGCAAGAACGGCTCACTCGTCCACTGGCTTCTCCCTCGTGCACTAGTCAGATCGAGAACGCGTCCAACATGGTTTGCCGTCTTCTCTAAAGCGTGAACCTCGCTTCACCCATTGTTAACTCCATGCTTCACCTACTTTGTATGCAGTTAACACAAAGCAGTCCATTGTCGCTGGGAGGATCTAAGACGGCGTTCACGTCGACACATTCAAACACTAGGGACTTTTAGAAGCAGTGGACTAGTACTTCGTCCCAGTCGACTAATTCGCGCATGTCAACGTCGTCGACTGCCCATGTTGACTACAGTTCTGATCATTTTAGATTTCACTCGACGTGTACGTACCGTCGACGTCAACCGGAAGTACACACTCAACGGATGAGCATAATACACTATGAACACGATGACAAAGAGAGCAGACAATTTATGCAGCTCCTCATTCTACCCTCCACAATAGCTCTAGTAGACAAAAGGACATCCCTTCACTGCTCTTATGTGAAACCTGTTCTACATATTTTTACAGGATAGCAATGAATGGATGTTCTTTTGTTAACCAGTGCAATTGTGAAGGGTACAATGAGGAGCTGCATAAATTGTCCGCTTCTTTGTTCGTCATGTTCATAGTGATAGTTGAGCTGTTCTGATGACGTCATATACGTGAACCTCGTCGAAGATTTCGGAGCACCGCAAAAACGAAGTGAACACGTTCTCGATTTTGCAAGTCAGGGAGGAGGACAGGGAGAGGGCGAGTGGCGCATGCGCAGTGGCGTAGAATGATGTCCTTGCGTACCAGTCGACTAGTGGACGTGCAATTCTAAAAGTCCCTACTCCCTATTAAAGGACTCCTCTTGTGAACCGGGCTTTAGTTATCTGCATTACAGTGAAATATCCTGCAACCAAAAGTCACTGCTGTTGTACAATTACTTATTCTGCTAGTATGACTACACGAGTACTTCTTCTACTTGATGTGATAACTATAATCTAATACGATCGCAAAGACTTTCTAAAATCATTAAGGCATCTTCAATATTCTTGTGTGTCACCTTTTGAAATGTGCGAACATTTCAATCACATTACATAATCCTTATATGATTTCTATAGCCAATACAATAGGATAGTGAAATTGCCCTTGCGTTGATTTCTCGAAATTCTTTGCTACCGTGTTAATTCATTCTGCATTATCAAATACACTGCCTTTATTTTGCAATTGTACTTTTTTGGCACCTGTTCTCCTTCAAGTATTTTGTTTTTGCAACTACATGTATTAGTAATTTATTGATGCGATTTTTTTTTTGTCGGTTAATTGATTTGTGTATCTTTGATTTCGGTTGTTTGTAAAGAGAATGTAACCAATCACATTTGAAGTGCGTGTGTTTTGGGTTTTTTTCGGGGAGGGGGGGGGGGGGGGGGAGGGGTCTATTCTATTACGAATACTACTGCTACTAATATTGGTACTTTTTTCCATTTTTTAAAAACTTTTCTCTTGTATTTCTATTCTATGTTTTTGGCGTTTAGGCTCAGGCTCGCCGACGTTTTCCAAACTTGTGAGGGGTTAATTGCAAGCTTGTATATTGTGGTACAGTTGTATTATTTCTAATCTTGTTTTTTGCAAACCGTATCAGCAGCTAATTCAAGATATAGCTTTGTTCATTTCTTACTATACTACTACTACTACTACTTAACTATAACAACTACTACTACTTCTTCTTTTTCTTTCTCCTCCTCTATTTCTTCTGCTTCTTCTGCTTTCTTTTCTTTACTTCTGCCTTTTTTCTTCCTCCTCCTCCTCTACTACTACTATTACTACTGCTATTATAACTACTACTTTATTAATATTTGTTTTCAACAAATGCTACTGTTGTTGCTGCTACACTACTACTACTACTACTATACTACAAATGTTACTCCTCCTCCTCCTCCTCCTCCAACTACTACTACTACTACCTAGTATTATTAAGTCCAACTACTATTACTGCTCCTTTGATTATACTTAAAGGAGAATTAACCCTAGAATATAAAATGTACTTATGTTAAAAGGTGTAATATATTCTTAATCATTGGCCTGTATCACTTTAGAATTAAAATATCAGAAAAGGGTTTAAATCAAGACATTCTAGCACACGGTATCATCTGCTAACAGTTTACATGGGGGCTGCCATTTTCTTGATGGTATGGAGTTGTACATGAACCACTGGAAACCGTTCCCGTCAGGAGATTTTTTAAATCCTCGAGCTAAATTGCTTCTCTTCATTACAATAAATCCCCATATACCATAGAAAATACATAACAGGTGTATACATATATTCTAAAATTGAAATTTATAGATTTCTTTTTGAATTCTCTGGTTTTGCTATATAGAAATCGATTTTTTGAGCTTGTCTGCCAGAGCTGAAACTTAATTTATATAACGCGCATTCTGACTACTGAAGTCCATTATCTCAAAGCAGGTGAATGCATAGTTTGTCACTATTGACGCTCGGGAAGTTATCATCCATAAATTTGAATTAATTTGGTCTGTCGCGTACGTCATAGTATGTTAAATATTTAAAAATCTCAAATGGGATTTTGTATCAGGAAGAAAGACAATTTTGCATTCGGATTAAAAATATCATTATGTACACATTAAGAAAATGGCAGCCCCCAGGTATCGCTAGCAGACGATAAATTTTGCTGAGAAAATCTTGATTTATACCCATCTCGTATATCTTAATGCAAAACTACGTAGGACAACAGGAAGGAATAGATTACATCTTTGAATATAAGCACATTTATATTTTGAGGTTAATTCCCCTTTAACCCTTTCAATCCCAAATTATGGTGAAATGTTCAGATATGTTCTGTGATTTTTTTCTGCACTATTTTCATACTAAATATGACAGAAATTTTTTAAAAAGTGGAAAAAATGTAGTGTTAATTAAATCACTGAATAGGGACTCAAAAGTCCATCAGACAGGAAAGGGGTGAAGAATGCATGGCATTTTTTTACAAACAAGCTTAGTCTGATCTGGGACTGAAAAGTCCCGTCGGCCTTGAAAGGGTTAAGACTGCTGCTGTTAATTTTTTTCTATGCTATATTTTCACTATGGCTACTCCTGCTAATTCTACCTTTACTACTACGACGATGATGCTGTTAGTAGAATTGATGCTGCTTTTATACCACCAATTCCTCTTATTATACTATGACTACTACTACTACTACTACTACTACTACTACTACTACTACTATTACTACAACTACTACTATTACTACTGCTACAACAACTATTAATACTACTACTACTACTACTACTTTTACTACTTCTACTACTACTGCTACTACTACATCTTCTTTTTCTTCTTCTTCTCTTTCTTCATCTTCTACTCCTTCTTCTACTACTACTAATATTAGTACTGCTATTAAATACTTCTAAATACTTTAAATACTTCTAGTAGTACAACTACAACTACTATTATTACTACACTCAACAACAGAAACTACTACTACTACTACTACTACTACTACTATTACTACCACTACTACTACTACTGCTACTACCACCACTACTTCTACTAGTACTGTTACTACTACTTCTACTAAATAAACAACAATAGCAACTACTGCCCTAATACTACTTCTACTACTACTACTACCACCACCACCACAGCTACTACTACTTCTGCTACTACTGATGCTGCTGCTACTACTACTACTACTAGTAGTAGTATAGTACTCTACTGTTGCTATTAGTACGCTACTGTTGCTATTACTCCTACTGTTAACACTATACTGCTACTCCCTATACAATCACTACCACCACCGCCGCTACTACTATACTTATTCTGCTATTACATGTACTAGTACACTACTACTAAATGTAGGCCAACTACTAGGAATACTACTATACTACCACACCTGCTACTTCTACTACTACTACTTCTGCCTTTACTTTTACCACTTATATCATTTCCATCTCTACTACTATACTGCTGCTGCTGTTGATACGATATGGCAAATAATTACATCACTATATTTTCGGAAACCTCTATAACTACTATGTCACATTGCTACTGGTATAAATGGTAATTTTCTAATACTGGTTCTTCCATCTTTTGCAGATGGAAAAACATATCTTAACCAGTTGACTACTGAATTCTCTCATTCCCATACGCTTGACACAGGGACAACCCGGCGAGTGTTTCATAAAGCGTTTATCAGTGATTTTTTTTACTGACAAATTTGCTCTCAGCCAATCAGATGCAAGGATTTCAGTAGCGTATAACAGTTGTCGGTAAAAATCACTGGCAAAACGTTTGATGAAACGCTCCCCCGGTTCTAGTAAGCTTGATTCCCGGTGCACACGAGGCTTCGTTTTAATTGCGTCAATCGATCCCGTGAAGGCAATTAACCTTCCGTCAGTAATTCAATGTAATGTTTACCCTGTTCATCTTTGAATAGACCTGTTTACTAATTTGATGCATACTTCTTGAACACAAGTTTCTCTTGACGACTCTAAAGCTTGCCAGACGCTTGCCCGACATAACGACAACTAATGTATAAAAATGGATTCCATCCATGGAGATGCCATTATGCATAGCAGGTGCACTAAATAGTTGGTAACTATAGGGGTTCTGGAGAGAGACATGCATAAAATTGAAATACAAACAGGTCAATCGTCTCTTTTTACCCCCCCCCCTTCTCTCTCTCTCTCTCTCTCTTTCTCTCGCCCTCTCTCATGGCGCTTCAAAGATCGCAGCATTCACTGACGCCATCCTACGTTAATCAACTGACGGCTCGTGTGCAACGGGAAGAAACTATTTAAGTTGTGGTAACGCTATAGCTTCCTAGCTTATACCGAATTGGGAATTCAACATTTTAGAATAAATAATGGTTCTGTATTCGAACTATATACTGTATGCGTCTTTTTCTTATCGTTTGTACAAGTAAGTTACGTTTAGGCCTATACTTGGAGAAAGAACTTGTGTTTGAGAAGTGAAAAGACACAATGTGACTATGAAATATATTATCTTTGTTGTGCATTTACGGAAGACTCCTGGTGTAATAAAAAAATCGGGCTAACAGGCCTGAAAACTGGTCACTAATAACTTTGCATGTGTTGTGTTTTAAATGTGTATGTTGGTCGTGTAGTTTTATCGTAGTAGCCTATATAATTAATCATGAATAAAGAAATCAGTCAAATCAAATCAAATACAATTGGCTATTGGAAAACATTATCCACTATCAGACAAATCAAGGACATTTTGCACAATGACGCAACTGCTATAGGCCTCGAGACCGACGGCCCACATGTCGGTCTCATGGGCCTTTTGACAAGTTTTCTAATGGTTTACCATACAAAAAGGTGTCGTTCTCGTTGCCGCTCTCGTGGGCTGTCGGTCCATTGGGATGCCCCAGGCTATAAACGTAAGGTAAGCAACACGGCCATACAAAAGTATCACTGCACGTCACATTCCTACATAATGGACAGTTCTTAATATGATGGGAAAAACTTTGCTATCATCCAGTAAGGATTTGAATAACATTGATACGCTTGGGGGGGGGGGGAGGGGTATGAGACTATATGAATAATCATATTTCCCAAGTCAAAGACAATGGGCAGTATAGACTTCATCTCACCGAAAAGAATGAACAAGTCAATATTATCAGTTCTATGTATTCTATATTATTATTTGATAATATTTAAAAATCATGCAGCTAAAGGTAAAATGGATGATAGACAGCGGGAAATATGCATATTAGGTATCGGTTAAGTAAAACACAAGTGCCTACTCCCCACCTGTGATAAATAATGTTCAATATTTAGAAAACATGGCATTATTTGTTTCTTGCTCGTATTTAGATAAGAATCTGTACCCGATGAAGCATCTTGAACAGTGATACGCTTTGTGAAATACGCGCAATCCTAGGTTTTCGGCTCCATGGATTAAAGTATGAATGCAGTTCCACCCTGAATCAACCAAGCTTTTCACATTACTTGAAAGATTCTGAATATTGCACTTTGATAACAGCGACACGAGGGAGTGTTTGGGTTTGACTGGGCGTGGGCGTTTCTGTGTGTGTGCGTACGTGGGTGTGTGTTGTGTGTGCATGTGTATGTGCGTGCAGGGAGATGTGAGTTTTAGTAAAATTCACAGTTCCCTGAGTTGGGTGGGTGTGTGTGTGTGTGCGCGCGCGCGCGCGTGGGTCTGTTTAGCAGTATGTCCGAGGACATTTTCGGTCAGAGAACAAAAAAAAATCATGAGAACAATGGTCCTCGGAAGCCGGACAATAGTCCTCGAACGTCGAACAAAGAATTTGTGCCTTATTCCGTCGACTGTCCGAGGACGAGGGACAATAGAGGAACAATACCTGTCCTCGGAAGTAAAGCCATGTGTGTGTGTGTGTGTGTGTGAGAGAGAGAGAGAGAGAGAGAAAGAGAGAGGAGAGGGGGGGGGGGGGGGAGAGAGAATAACAATGTTCAAACGGAGTGGGCTGGAGTTGGATCGATCTACAAAAAGACTTCATAAAGACCAAATATTGTCATTTTGACATTCTTAAATGTGCTCTATCTAGACTAAAGAAACGTGTCTGTATTCGCGTTCTTGTTATCTTTTTGCTATCTTCTCGTCCATACGATTTGAAATAACCACCTTTTTAAACTTAGAAATGTTTCCCTTCAAAGTGTTCTTAGATAAATCGGTCCCTCTTTGAAACAAATGAAATTATTACTCTTTATACAGTATATATTTACAAACAAACAAATTTATGGTCATTAGACAAATTTACACCTCTTCATAGGGTGTTTCTCGGAGGCATATTACTAATCGATATCTAGTAGTTGTTCGGGGCGGTAATAAGAGCAACGAGACTTCTGGACATACAAATACTCAGCAGGTATCTAAAAAGCGAAGAAAAAAACACTATTGGTAAAGGAGTGCACATTTCATTGTGACAATAAATTTGTATATTCGTGAATTAATGTAAAAATGTTATAAAATTAAGTGATCAGTTTTATTCATTCTAAAATTACCTACCATAATTCTATTTCAGACAGTAAATCAAATCGTGTTCAAAATAATTCATGATTCATACTAATTGCTAATATTGCTAAACGACTAATAAACGGTTGGTTGGTTGGTTCTTGATTATGATGGCGCTCTTCAATCTCTTCAGATTATTTGCGCCAGTCAAAATGTTGTTGTTTTTTGCATTTTTTTTTAATTTTTTATTTTTAGGAAAAAAAAAACTAGAACTAGATGTACACGTAACATCTACATATCATTTATCTTTTCCCTTCATTTTCATTTTTTTTTGTCTGCTCTTTCTCGGCTTCTTCCTTTTTCTTTTTTTCATATTAAAACGAAAATAAGCCATAGAGGAAAAACAAGTAAAAGCAAACAAAAAACTGGGGAGAAAACTACATTATTTTGACAAGATTCATAGCTTGTGCGGTTTACTACTAAGCAAATTTTGATTTTTTTATTACTATAACATACTTGTCCCTATTTGCATCCATATACTTAAACTCAGTCATACACGGGATTCATATAATACATGTACTAATATATAATTTTAGAATAAGTTGGGTCTTTACTTAAGTTTTTTTTAATTATTATTTATTAAAGTAATAAATACAGTAATTGTCACCACGACATATATTTTTTTTCCTGATTGGGTGCGCGAAATTGACGATGATAAACTGTTCGGACAAGTGTATCAGTACAAATAGAAAACAAATAATAAACCATTCCTGCTCCCTTGATACGAAAGGGGGCGCTCGACCAATTCAGGTGGTCAACAGTTTGAGTGTGACCTATCATTACATGTCTGAAGACTGGTAGCGAAAAATCCCAGAAAATTTAACGATGCTTATTTACCATGCTCTCATCTTATTCTACATGAATCCGATACTTTAAATTTTCTGTCTTTGCATTCCGACAACTTTTAGTAGACATACTAAAGGAACTCTAAATCGTGGGGAAAGATCACCATCTTACAAAATACTCTCTCAAATCCGCACACACATACATGTCACTTGCGCAATTTACTTCGTTGAGCAGGCTGTAAATTAATTCTCTTTCAGCTCTCATTAGTTTTAATATTTCACTTAATAGGGGGAACAAACTTCATATTAGCTTAGAACTGTTATTATCTGGCTATTCGTCAATAAAAATCAAGCAGATCAAGAGATATTTTTTGACTTACGACAAAGATTTGCAGATGTTCTTAGCGGTTACATTTTTTTAATTTGATTTTTGTTTTAATGGTGAAGATACAACAATATTAGAAATATAAGCAGTTTTCAGAATACCGCCCTATGGGCCCATTGCACAAAACTTGCGTTAATCGCAACTCCTAAAAATCAAACGCAAGTCCTTAATGCGCACCTGATTGGCTGAAAACAAAGTGGGCCCAGATCACAAACACATTAGATCGTCTTGCTCAACGCAAGCCTTGCGTTAACCCGTTGACTACTGAATTCACACATTCCCATAGGCTTAGACACAGGAACCATCAGGTTCCCGCAGGCATTGGGTTAATTGATACCAATTAATGCCCTTCTGACCCTGAGGGGACGAGACGTCGATAGAGCGGGACAAATCTGAGACAACCCTTTAGGTTTTGACGTTATCAAGAGAACTTTTCGTCAAAAAGAGCATATGCGTATAACTTAAAAACATTAAATATAGCGTCTTCGAATTACAGCCTAAAATCATGAAACACCTCATTCGAAAGAAAGGCAAGCAATGCATTTCTATTTTTCATATTGCGTATTTCAAAATGTAGTATAATAAAGGGCATTCCACTTCTTCACGACATTGATCATCATCTGTTTAAATTTCAGCACAGAGTAAATGTTCAATTTTTGAATCTGAAAGTGTCAATTGTGAAAAATAAGATATACATTATAGGTTGAAATCGGAAAAAATATAATCCATGAGAGGCATTTGCGGGAATAAGTTTCTCCCTAATTAATGAATCTATTAAGCTTCACACTCGAGATCAATGACTACGCCTCGATGACAGTGTCTTCATCCTGAAGGTCGTCCTCAGGCAACCTTCGGTAGCCAATGACCATCGGTGACCTCTTTTGACCTTTTGAAAATGTGACGTAAGCCATCATGACCCCTGCAGCCATCAAGATACCAGATATTCCCATCGCCACCATATCCTTGTTCATATCATTGGAGTTACCTATGTAAGGAAAAGTAACAAGAAATGTTGTACAATCAGCAGGACCATGTCGGTGGATATTCTAGTTCCTTTCAACAAATAAAGGAATCATACCTAAATTCTGGTCACAGTCTGAAGGTGTAAAATTGTATTCTTGACACAGCATATCATTCTGTGTTACTCAGTATGAAAACGATGTTTAGACAGTATCAATACTATTGAAATGTGGTGGTGATGATAGTGATGATGATGACAATAATAGTGATAACAGAGATTATAATAATAATATGTCCATTTATATAGCGCAGCTACTATACAAATATACTCTACTGCGCTTAAAGGGAAATCCAACCTTGATTTTTTTTCTATTGATATTCTATGAAGCGTAACTTGCTGATTAATTTGATACCAAATTTACCAAAATTGTACAGCTATGAAGAAAGTTATAGAATGTTTTAGATCTCACCAAACACTTCTTTCACCCGTCGTCTGCTGCACACGGGGCCGCCATTTTCCACGAATGACGTATCTGTGGACAACTGGCTAGTCTAGATTGTGTCCCTTTTTTATGTTCTTTTATTTGGTTTATTCCCCTACCCTGCTCTTTCTCTACATGCATATCCCACACAGGGCGCAACTCTCCAGTATAAATCGCGCAATCCCCAAAATTGGGTGGAATTGCAAAGGACTCTTATTGTTCGGATCGCGCAATACGGAGACACAAAAAAAAATTGGGGGCAAGTTCTATTATGTTTCTCTGAATAGTTGTTCTTTAAATATTGCTCTGAATATTTAATTACATTGTTCACTTTTTGAAAAAGTGAGGCCACAAACCACTAATTAATTCAGAGCACAATTGCCATTGTGTGTTGCAGTTGAAATTCCAGAACACCTTTTTAACCCAGAGTCATGAATCATTAATGACACTGGACCGCAAAAGGTTGGGAGAAACGACAGCTGCAAAACACAATGGCAATTGTTGTGTTCTGAATTAATTACTTATACACACAGAGTCGCGCTCTGTGTGGGATATGTGTGGAGAGAAGGAGCAACATAGGGGAATAAACCAAACTAAAAAAAAGGAATTGTCCACAGATACGTCATTCGTGGACGAAGTCCACTGCAAACATAGAAAATGTGCAGCAGACGACGGGCGAAAGACGTGTTTGGGGATCATTATTCTATAACTTTCTTCATGGCTGTCCAATTCTGCTTAGTATCAAATTAACAAGCAAGTTACGCTTCATTATATAACATCAATAGAAAAAATAAGGTTGGATTTCCTTAGTATCACATTATTACCCCGGCTTTAGCCGAGCTGCCATGATAGGCGCTAAGGCATTCAAGGAATTTCTTCCTACCGGGTACCCATTTACTTCACCTGGGTGGAGAGTGGCAAAGGACATTAGCACCGCGGCGGGATTCGAACCGCGAACCATGTGATCCACAGTCCGGTGACGTATCCACTAGACCACGACACCTCTACAAATAAAGATGATGATGGTGGTGATGACGGCGACGACGATGATGAGGACAACGATAATCTGATGATGAAGTTTTAAAGATGATTACGGTGATGATCATGATGAAAAATATAATTCTGTGGTAGTGAAGACGTATACGTGAATCCATACCTGCCGATGTCTTGGCGTGCCTGAATCCATCCGCCTTTCTCCGTTCACGTTGAACAGATATCGGTCCGTTTGAGATGGTGTGAAGTTGGGAGCTCGAACCTCGAGCCTCTGGAAAGTCTGCGGCTCGCCTGGCTCGGTTCCTGACACAACCTCGGGTACAGCGTGACGTAGAGTCCCCGTTGTCACAGATCACCACCTCACAATGCATGAATACCTGCGAATAAGATGACAGTATGCCTTGTAAACTGGTGAATGGTTTGGGGGTATTGGCCAATCCAGTTTGCCGAACGGTCGCGGACCCTTTAAAAAATGTGAGTAAGGTTACAATAGACCTGTTTACTAAGTGATTCAAATTTATGGATGTTTCTTTCCTAGGGACCTACTCTCTAAATGTAAAAGAGTGAAAAAGCACTCAAAAGAGAGTGAAAGGAGTTAAATGAGGGACAACCCTTTTTCGAGTGCAAATGAGTGGTCAATATTTCACTCAGGAAAGAGTGAAACACCCATTGGCGTTCTAAGCCAACGACCCGGGTTCGATTTCCGGCGGAGACGTTTTTTCAACCCTTGCAAAAATTTCAAAAAGGGAGGACAGCTCTGGGGAACTTTGATTTAAGTTACGCAACCATTATTCTCTCATTTCCTTTCACATTACCTTGACACAAATGAAATGTACATTCACATAAACATATGTTTATGTGAATTTTTGCAAGGGTTGAAAAAATGTCTCCGCCGGAAATCGAACCCGGGTCGTTGGCTTAGAACGCCAATTGGTGTTTCACTCTTTCCTGAGTGAAATAGTGACCACTCATTTGCACTCGAAAAAGGGTTGTCCCTCATTTAACTCCTTTCACTCTTTTCACTCTTTTCCTTTAGAGAGTAGTAACGAGGTATTCCATTAACCTGTTATTAATGAATGAACTACAATACTTGGAATCCAGTTTGCATACATTACTTGTTGCTATGTCTGACAAGCCTCTGACAAGCTTTCAGGTTGTCAAGAACAACATTTGTTTCAAAAGTATGCATAAAATTTGAATCACTTAGTAAACAGGTCTATTGTTGTTAGCTGCATGAGACCAACGAAACAAAAAATCAGGAAATAATGGGGTTTTCTCGCTCTCTCTCTTTCTCTCTCACCTGGTAATATTCTCCGACAAAAGCGAAGGCTTGCACAGAGAATGTTGACATTAACGGATTGTTTAGGACATCATCATAGAACTCAACTGTTAAATCCACAGCGCATCTGAACAAAATCATAACAGGGATTAATGTTTTATTGACAATATACCCTTAAATATCACTGATATAAAATGAACATCCATTAACTCACTGTGAATGAATAACAAATTCATACACTGGCGTCAGTAAAAACGCCAAATTCTTTTTGAGATACGAGCAGATCATGTCCCCGGTTCATTTTCATATCATGGAGCAAATTAAATGTTTTATTGACAATATACCCTTAAATATCACTGATATAAAATGAACATCCATTAACTCACTGAATGAATAACAGATTCGTACACTGGCGTCAGTAAAAACGCCAAATTCTTTTTGAGATACGAGCAGATCATGTCCCCGGTTCATTTTGATATCATGGAGCAAATTAAATGTTTTATTGACAATATACCCCTTAAATATCACTGATATAAAATGAACATCCATTAACTCACTGTGAATGAATAACAAATTCATACACTGGCGTCAGTAAAAACGCCAAATTCTTTTTGAGATACGAGCAGATCATGTCCCCGGTTTCATTTTGATATCATGGAGCAAATTAAATGTTTTATTGACAATATACCCTTAAATATCACTGATATAAAATGAACATCCATTAACTCACTGAATGAATAACAAATTCCTACACTGGCGTCAGTAAAAACGCCAAATTCTTTTTGAGATACGAGCAGATCATGTCCCCGGTTTCATTTTGATATCATGGAGCAAATTAAATGTTTTATTGACAATATACCCCTTAAATATCACTGATATAAAATGAACATCCATTAACTCACTGTGAATGAATAACAAATTCATACACTGGCGTCAGTAAAAACGCCAAATTCTTTTTGAGATACGAGCAGATCATGTCCCCGGTTCATTTTGATATCATGGAGCAAATTAAATGTTTTATTGACAATATACCCTTAAATATCACTGATATAAAATGAACATCCATTAACTCACTGTGAATGAATAACAAATTCATACACTGGCGTCAGTAAAAACGCCAAATTCTTTTTGAGATACGAGCAGATCATGTCCCCGGTTCATTTTCATATCATGGAGCAAATTAAATGTTTTATTGACAATATACCCTTAAATATCACTGATATAAAATGAACATCCATTAACTCACTGTGAATGAATAACAAATTCATACACTGGCGTCAGTAAAAACGCCAAATTCTTTTTGAGATACGAGCAGATCATGTCCCCGGTTCATTTTCATATCATGGAGCAAATTAAATGTTTTATTGACAATATACCCTTAAATATCACTGATATAAAATGAACATCCATTAACTCACTGAATGAATAACAAATTCATACACTGGCGTCAGTAAAAACGCCAAATTCTTTTTGAGATACGAGCAGATCATGTCCCCGGTTTCATTTTGATATCATGGAGGAAATAAATAGTAATATGAGAAAGAATGAACCTCGTTGATGTCAAGTCAATGATTACCAATTATTGACAACAGGTGAATTTATAAAAGCATTGCCTCACTTTCTAGCATCGCGGTCACTGACATGTTTTGTGATATGCTAAATATGAGTTTTCAAGACGTGCGCATGTTGTGCTTTCCCAAGGGACTCAGAGGTAGTAAAATCCATGCCTCGACTTAATTACACCGCAAATAGGACCTTTTCGTCATTAAAAATACTAAAGTCGCTTACCCTTCTGCAGTGAACTAATGGTACTTAAGTTTCTTACCCGTCAGTAATAATGTTGTATTTCGCCTGATCGAAGGCATATGGATGTGGCGTTGCCCAGCAAGACTCTATCAGCAACGTCAGATCGGTCACCGCGGTTAGATTGACAGCGAAGTAAACCGGTTCGCCGAGCGGTATCTTCGTCTCTTCGGTAACGCGATCGGTGAAGTCCGCATCGGCGTAATGCCCGAGCTCCAAGGTGAAATTCCCGAAGCCCATTTCGGTAAAAGAAACCACGCCCACTTGCGGGCGGTAACTGTTGCTAAGGATGATGTGTCGATCGAAGGTGCACGTGACGGGGATGTGGAGGATGGCGTCTCGGGTGACCGTCTCCCCGTGTACGGACCGAGGCTCGAAGTAGGTGAGGACGTTTGAGAAAGTGATCGTGTCCTCCGTTTCCTGGTCATATTGTAATTCAGAAACATATTGTGCAGACAGAGAAAGAAATGGAGAGAGAGAGAGAGAGACACAGAGAGACTCACACACATAGACAGACATAGAGAAAAGGAGACGCAGAGAGGAAGAGGGAGGGATTGGTGGAGAAAGAAAGATAATTGGAATGGTAGAAAAGAGACACAGTAATCATCAAAAGTGATAGACGAGAGGGCAGAAAGACAGTCATACATTATTTTAAGAAATATGAAAGATGTACATAAAGGCATATAATTAGATACAAGTTGAAATGAACAAAAGGTGACATACAGAGACAGAGATAGAGAGAGAGAGAGAGAGAGAGAGAGAGAGAGAGATGAAAATGTTTAAAGGAGAATTACGCTCAAAAATAAAGACGATAGTGTTCAAAGGTGTTATTTATTCCTACTTGTTAGACTATATGGCTTCGCGTCAAAATATACGAGATCGATACGAATCAAATTTTTCTGAGCAAAATTTACCATCTGCTAGCAATATGTATCGTCTGCTAGCAGCACATGGGGGCTGCCATTTTGCTTATGTGTACAAGAATATTTTCTTAATCCAAATGCTCAATTGCCTTTTTCAAAATTAAAAACCCATTTGAGATTAAAAATATAGAATAGATATGTCAATTTATTTTTAAACTGAAGATTTCCTTATATATTTCTGTTGAAAATCGATATTCGCTTAATAGAAATCTATTTTCTCGATACTGGACGTATGGGACGGAGCAAATTAATTCAAATTTTATGGATGCTTCTTCCCTGAGCATCTATAGCGGCAAACTATGCATTCACCTGCTTTCGGATAATGGACTTGAAAAGTCAGAATGCATGCTGCATATATTATGTTCTGCTCTGTTTGGCAAACCCAAGAAAATAGATTTCTGTTAAGCAAAACCAGACAATTTAAAAGTATCATTATAAAGATTTAATTTTTATAATACATGTAAACACCCACTTTATATTTTCCGTCATATATGGGATTTTAGGTAATGAAGAAAATCAATTTAGGATTTGGATTCAAAATATCTTCCAGACTGGAACATTTCTCAATGGTTCATGTACAACTCCAAATCAGCAAGAAAATGGCAGCCCCCATGTAAATGAGTAGGAGACGATACCGGGTGTTGGAATATCTTTATTTTATACCTTTTCTGATATCTTATCAGAAAATTTAGGCCAATAAGTAGGAATATATTATTCCAATATAAGAATAAATTTGTAATATAGGATTATCCTTTAAAAATAAAATTAGGTACAAAAGATGTTCGGGGGGGGGGGGGGGGGGGTGTGGTGTTATTCTATTCGTAAAGTTACGCACGACTTTACGAATGACTTATATATGACACAGCCAAATGGGATGCTCAATCGTTTTTTAACTGCATCAACTAAAGTTGAACTGTGCAGATGTAGATTAACATTTATATTATAACGAACATTTTAATGCAAAGCATATTTTTTGCCATTTTTTAATTGAGGTTATTGGAAATACAGTCACACTTTGTAAAACATTAGGAGAAACTTTGGGCATCCTGTCTGGCACTTCATATTCAAGTCGTTCGTAAAGTCATGCGTAACTTTACGAACAGCTTTATAAACACACCACTTGGCCCATTGCATAAAATGCAGTTTAATCGCAACTCCAAAAATTAAACGCAAGTCCAAAGTAAGCGATTCTGACCTGTACACTAGCTACACTCACCTGTGATCACCTGTGGGAAAGCATGACACTGAATTTTCTCATAATAAACAATTTTTGTAGTCATGTACATTCAAACGAAGATACTTTTATCCTGTCATATAACCTATTTGTTGTCAAGATATTTGGTTCAGCTTTTTCTTTTGTTAGGCAGGATAGGATTGGCATGCACAAGTTGTTCCTTGGTCAGACAAATGTTTGTCGATTCTTCAAAGAAGTGACAAAAACTGCTCTTAGATACATGTATCACCTGTGCGAGACAGTGGGATAACCAAGATGGCTGCTATTTTGCACTGGTGGATTTAGTTGTACAATAGCTATTCATTATGCAACATCATACCCATTGTGTACAGGTAAATGGACATGTACGACTATGACATCACAGTTTTTCAAATAAGCCAGTTCGGGGTTAGCGCATGGTACAAATGACCCAAATATCCACAGATATTTAAGACATGGAGGGTCCCTTTATGTGCACTTCAGAAAAATAACTCTGGGAGTGATAGAGGTGCCTCATGAATAGCTTTTGTTTCCCCCTTTAAAAAGAATACTTCCACCTGGATATCATGGAATGCACCATTAGTGCATAATTGAATAATGATTACATGACATTCATGAGCACATATCGAATATTAGTGTCAGTGGGTTTTAGAATTTGGTACAGATGACCTTTATCTGCTCATGCTCAGATTGCATCCCCGAAGTGGCTTATTGGCAGCCCCCATGGGATAATATCTAGCATGGAATCTGCAAACTTTACAGAGATTTTTCCCTTACTGAGTAATCAAATAAGAGTATTTTAAAGATATTTTGAACAGGCTGACCATTATCCACATGATTATCAGCTAATGTTTGTTGAGTTTCATTCTCTTTTAACATCAAACCGTTATGGTCACTGGCCACTAAAAAAAAAGCGAGAGCGAAAAAGCGGGGAAAGTGAGAGAAAAGGCCTAAAAGGCGCTACAAGCCGTTATCTGGTTCTCAAAATTTGTTTTCGCGCTCCCTGCACCCACCACTGTTACCATGGTGTCGATAAACTAAGAATTATGATACATTAACTTAAAGCGTCCATTGGCGTAGATTCGTGCATTCCTTCTTTTCATTAAAAACCAGGATGCTTTAAAATGCAAGTTTTATAGACAGATTTTTGAAAAATTCCCTGATGTAGGAGGGGGATACCCCCTCCCACCTGCGCAAAAGGAGAGAAAGAAAAATAGGGGGAAATGAAGAAAAATCATAATCGTTACGGATCACGCGCCCCCAAATCCGCAGGGTAATGCACTAGAAATCTAGTTTTTGAAGGTTTGAAATGCGAACATTTTCCAAAGCTCGGTCGCTTTGCTCCCTCGCATAATTATTTTCTTTCAGGCTCTCGTAATTTCGCTCCCCCAGTATATAGTTCTTAGATAGCTTAAAGGGTTCAAAAAGTTTTAAAAATAAAGATGTAATTGCTTTGCTCGCTATATCATGTAAGTTTTATATGACTGCTGCTAAATATTGCGCTCCCAATATAGGATAAAGTATTTGCAAAGGTTCAACTTTTGAAAAAAATCTCAACTTCAGGTCGCCTTGCTAAATTTCTCGACTCTTTCTCAAGACTATAGTGTTTTCGTTCTGCTCCCGATTGTAGAAATGAGTGAAAAGAAATCCGTTTATCAATGTATAAATTCGAGCTTCTCTACCGCTCAAATGCGGTGGTCAAATGCAAAATTTCCTGGGTAAAATTCCGAAGAAAATGCGTTTTTAGGGTTAAAATTTACTGCTCGGTCGCTTTTTCTCCCTCGCTTCTACAATAAGGTAGATAAGTTTGAGGACTCAGGGGGGGGGGGGGGGGGGGGAGGGCGCCTAACTTCATTGTTTGCCCCGGGCGTCATAATCCCTAGATACGCCACTATAGCTTCGCTCCCTCGCATGTGAAATGTTGCGTCCAAATAATTGAAAAGCAGTCCCGAAATATAACTTTCCGCCTAAAAAAGTTGTTTGCTACAAGCCGTGATCTTTCTCGCAAATTTGCTAAAACGTCAAAACTTTCGCGCTTTGCGCGGAAAGGTTGAAACTCCCTCCCTGCACCCACCCCTGTTACATACAGTGCAGTATTACGTCAAAATAACTGAAAAGCAGTCAGGACGTCGAACTATAACTTTCCCCTCTAAAAACCTTGTTTGCTACGAGCCGTTTATCTTTCTCTCAAATTTGCTAAAACGTCAGAGCTTTCACGCTTTGCGCGGAAAGGGGGAAACTCCCTTCCCTGCATCCACCCCTGTTACATACAGTGCAAAATTGTGTCCAAGTAATTAATAAGCAGTCGGGGAGTCGAACTGTAACTTTCCGCATAAAAAATTGTTTGCTACAAGCCGTTATCTTTCTATCAAATTTGCTAAAACGTCAGAGCTTTCGCGCTTCGCACGGGAAGGGGGAAACTCCCCCTTCCTCCCTGCACCAACTCCTCTCAAATACAGTGCAGTATTGCGTCCAAAAAACTGAAAAGCAGTCAGGCGTCGAACTATAGCTTTCCGCCTCAAAAATTTGTTTGCTACTAGCTTTATCTTTCTCTTAAATTTCCCAAAAAAGTCAGAGCTTTCACGCTTCGCGCTGAAAGGGAAACTCCGCCCCCCCCCCCCCCCCCCTCCCTGCACCAACATAGTCTGCAAGCACAGACCCTAATTTGACACTTTATCAGAATATCATTGTGTCTTGAGAGAAGCCAAATTCAGCTACCATCTGGTCGTGTCAATGTGTTAGGAGCGCTATACATGACGTATATGGTAGTCTTACAGTGCAGACACTCTTTTACGATTGACCAGGGTTTGTGCCTGCAAACTAGCACCAACCCCTCTCACATACAGTGCAATATTGCGTCCAAATCACTGAAAAGCAGTCAGGGCGTCGCACTATAACTTTCCGCCTCAAAAAATTGTTTGCTACGAGCCGTTTATCTTTCTCTTTTTTTCGAATTCGCTAAAAAGTCAGAGCTTTCGCGCTTCGTGCTGGAAGGAGGGGGGGGGGGCACTCCCCCTCCATGCACCCACCCCTGTAACATACAGTGCAGTATTGCGCCCAAAATAACTGAAAAGCAGCCAGGGCGGTGTACTAACATTCCGCCTTTAAAAAAAAGCTAAAACGTCAGAAGGGGAAACCTCCCCCCCCCCCCTCCCTGCACCCACCCCTGTTACATACAGTGCAGTATTGCATCAAAATAACTGAAAAGCAGCCAGGGCGTCAAACTAACTTTTCCGTCTTAAAAAAAGTATTACGAGCCGTTATCTTTCTCTCAAATTTGCTGTAAAAAGACATAGAGATTTCGCAGTCTTCGCGTGCCCCACAACCGCCCCCAAAAATGAAATCCTGGCTATGCGGTTGGATCCTTCACGTCTGCCCCCCACCCCTATTGAAAAATCCTGGCTACGCCTGTGGTTGTGATACACATTAATAACTTCCAGGCCCATGTCGACGACCTTACCTCCATTACTGTTCCACAATCATCAAAGGACGTCGAGATGGCCACCTTTACACTGTCGTGATCGTATCCACGGCAGGACTCGTCAACGAGATAGACGTCACTGGCTCCGTCACCGTGCGCGAGCAGAACACGGTCGATGAGCGCCGTCATCGAGTTACTATCACACGTGACATCGGCACCTAAGTAGGAAAACAGAAAATCATCGCCTTTAGTTTATTTCAATTCTTTGAAAGAGCCCCACTTATTTTGGTGGATAAACTTATGTAGCTTATAAAATATAATGACAAATAAACTCGAGGCAGCCGCGCATCCAAATGCAGTTACAAAGTGTTATTGTCCATTATTTGCACTATAAGTTATTACAGCGTAACGAGTATGAGTTGGCGTATGCCAACCCCTTAGAAAATGTTTAATTTGTAATATGACAATTCACATTTTGGGAATTGTAAGACATTAGGGTAACGTCAGAAGGGAAAGTTCGAAGAAGGTTGATGAAATGTGATAAAGGCAAAGGCGAGGGCGGGGAGCGCGGGAGGGTGAGCGAGGTACCTTGTAGTCAAAATATCTTCTCTTAACCTTTTTTTAAAATATGTTTTTGGTCTTCTTTTAAGTCATTTAACTGATTTTATGAGACTTGAATTTAAGTTAGGTTAAGCACCTTCTCCACACGTAACGCCCGCGTCCTCAGAATGCCCGCAATTGTTAGTGCCGGTTGGCATGGCGTGTGTGCAGTCAATTACATGCTTCTCGTCGCCGCTACACTGTAGTTCATCCAGCCATATCTGCCCCGTTCCTGGTCCAAAAAAGGCCCTGGACCAGACTGAGATCACGGTCTTGTACCCCAGCATCCTAGAGGGCATTAACAAAGGGAAATGGGTCAACCTGTTATTGGGAACCATTTCAATGTCTTTATTCAGTCACAGCAGTCAGTCACAGTCATGTTGTGCCTTTTTTGTTGCATTTCAGTTCCATTTTGTTCCTTAACGTTTCCATTATAAATTGAAACAGAATAATGTATAAAGTGCGCTATAAATATTGTTAATATTTGCATTATTCTCATCATTATGGAAATACTCAGTATTGATTAATGGCAAAAATATCCCACTCCTGACGCAGATTTTGTTTACTTGCAATGAACACTTTTCATACCTGCAGACGACCGTGGCGTCCTCGACACCCCAACTATCATCGCAAACCGTACCCCAGATGTTGTCATGATAGAGTTCAACACGCCCTTCATGAGGTCCACTACCACTTACTAGACGAATGTCACTGGTAGGAGGATTACCTTGACAAAAGAATATGAAAATTAATAAACAAGCGATGACAATTGGAGAAAGTATGCAATAGTAACACTAATATCAGCGAGATCTAGAAAGCGCATTTCCCTGAGGCTAAAAAGTGAAGCGAGAATGAAAGATAAGGCGTTCAAGCTCTCATGGAGTTCTCCTGTCCGGTATACATTTACTGCACCTTTGTCAAGAGTGTCACAGGTAGATTAATGTTTTGCTAAAAGGACGTTTGTCCCGAGGCAGGGATTCGAATCAAGTATCAAGTGTTCCGTAGTCCGGTGATTTATCAACTAGACGACTCTGTGTGATGTGTCTGGTGCGCGTGCTTCTGATGGCGTAACGGACTATTGGACAGAGCTTACACCACAATGCATATAAAGCTATTGGTGACTATTGTGAAGTAACCTCCACTAGCTTCTGCGAGGCTCGATCAGACATAGATTAGTAATGTATTTTTGTGTGTGTGTGTGTGTGTGTGTGTGAGTGTGTGCGCGTTCGATTAATCTGTACATTAATTGCATTTCGATTAAACTGTTTTGCAGTTTCACAGCTTTCGATGATAATTATGTCCGATAATTCCTATTCTTTTAATTGGGTTTTCAAGTGAAATTGATCATTGATAATGTATTGTTTTTCCTGGCCTAAACTCAAGACCTACCTCCTAAGAATGTAACAATGACCGACGCTCCTCTGCCGGTTGTGGCCCGATTCGAGAAGAAACGAAGAGTCATTGCGTTAGCAGTTGCATTAATTACAGCAGGGTAAATCGACCCAGAGGCACGAAATAGTTCCGGGTCAGAGATGGAACTTCCGTCGCGAAGTGATAGGTACGAGTTCGAATCGGTTTGGAAGTCAACGAACTGGACCGAGACGAGTGTGTCCGAAGGACTCTTGATGTACCATCGGCAATCGAAGTGGTCTCCGTACGTGTCCGGGTAGTTGGGTGTTGTGAAGAGAAACGTTCGAGTGTCAAAGTCTAGGGGAATCCCGCCACCACAACTTGCAAGTGCGGAAGAGTCGTCCCAGGTCGGAGGAACTGTAGAAAAGGGAGATGGTATTGATAAATAAGTACAACCATTCATACTTCGGTTAGAGGACGCGATGTTCTTTTCGTAAGTTTGAAATCATAATCATTCATCGTTTCAAGAAAAGAATGGCATTTAGACATCTTCCTCACCATTCGACTGATGTGTCTTCATGAGGTGTTGAATGTACCACATCCCGCACTTAGATCTTAAATGAAGCTACCTTTAGCAGATTCTATACATTTAGAGCAGTGGGTCTACTGTCTCTCTACGCATCAGAATAGTAACCTCTCAATTTTAAATCAGCTATAAATACGGTTTATGCTATTACTTTGGTATAGGCTATACCATCGGAAAGTTCCCTGTAAGGCTTATAGGTTTTGACAAAAATTGGAGTCGAACCTACCGCTAAGCGTGACCTTTGCCTTGAGTCCTCGTGATGTATCAGTCGTGGACGTATCGTGGAATCTCGCAAAGAGGGCGTTCTTAGACCCCACGACCGTCGTGGCAAGGTTGTTGGCGGACAGTTCTGCAACCTGTGATCCAGTAATCGCCGTGCCTTCGTCAAATACGTAAAAGTACGTTGTTGAAGCTGTATCAAGGTCAAGGACTTCTAAGGTGTACGCCATGTCCTCTTGGCCGCTGAAATACCATCTACAGTCGAAGAAGCCATTGGGTTGGAGGCTTGGGTAAGAGGGCGTGGTGAAGGTCAGACTGGTAGAAGTAGAATACATGATGATGCTTCCTCCGCACGACGTCATAATGGTTGATTCGTCCCAAGTAAATGGATCTAAGAAGAATAAAACATACAGAATAACCAACGTTTGTGCTTAGTAAGACTACGAATGATAAAACTGTAAATACTACTTTTAATTACATTGTGTAATAGTTTCAGACTTAAAGTCTTTAGATTAATTGATTATTCTATTCGCTCGCAAAGATTTTATAGTGGCATTGGATAATGGAAATTTCGGAACTTGTGACGAAAGTGTATCAACATATCACAGAAAATTGTAAGTCCAGAACATTACCTGACATTGAGGCCACAGCTGAAAACCCGCGTTCCACGTAGCTTGATGGAAAGTCTGCAAATGCAATCGTTACACCAGGCCCCGACGACTGGAAACTCGCCGGAACAGTGTCACCTTTTACGATAGCTACCTGTTTCTGGAGAACGTTCACCGCGTCGTAGACAGTGAGAGTGGCGTCAAGGGTCTGCAGGTCGGCAACTTGGAATGAGATCACCTGGTCAGCCTGACACGTGATGTACCAGTAGCAGAGTGTGGAAGCGAGGACTGCAGAAGGCGTGTCGTACCAGGGTGTCTTGATTGCAGAAGATGGCTGGGTGACGTTTAAGGTGATTTGACCACCACATGATGTTTCTAGTCTTGGTGTATTAGCTGTGGAAAAGGATACCCCATTGATAGTTGGTAACTCGTGTTCCTATAATGAGCGAAAGTATAAAGGAAGCCTATTGCCTGCAGTACCAGCGGATCAAATGTTCGGCGGTGCCCAAAAGCAGTTACAAAGTGTTATTGTCCATTATTTGCACTATAAGTGATTACAGCGTAACGAGTAGGAGTTGGCGTACGCCAACCCCTTAGAAAATGTTTTAATTTGTAATGTGACAATTCACATTTGGGAAGTTGTAAGACAGTAGGGTGCCGTCCGAAGGGAAAGGTCGAAAAAGGTTGTTGAAATGTGATAAAGGCGAGGGTGGGGGAGCGCGGGAGGGTGAGCGAGCTGTAAGAAATCTTCTTAAACTACATACATTCGTAGTTAGGCATGTAATATTCGAAATAGATAATCACAATGATTTGGATACGTACCATCAATTATACTAACCGCTGCCAGCAGACCACGACCGTTTGTAGACTCAGACAAATCGTTATAAAGAACAGAAACTCCGTTTATAGATGAATGGAAAGGGGAAAGGACTCCCTCACCGGCGATGCTTGAGACCGTTACTGCGGGGCTGTTGACGCTGTCGAAGACATATACGTAACCGCTCTGTGTCTGGATGTCGTTGAACTCGAGCCGCACACGGGTGCCGGGCGGACTGGTGAAGTACCAGTAACACACCGTGTATTGGTCGATGGAGGTGCCGTAATTTGGGGAGGAGAACGAAAGTGAAGGGAGGTGAGTTGGATCGAGGGCGATAGAGCTCCCACACGATGAGATGGTATTCGACGGATATCCAAATATGTCGTCTGATCAGATGTTGAGAAAATGAATGACAAACACTTTTAGAGGAAGAAGGTTATCTACTTCTAGATCAGTACCAACGAGAATAACTGCTTTAATTCAACAAGTTTAAAGGTTTAATGATAAATACTACTATAATCGGTGTTAATTATTCACTGATGATTATTCCTGATGAACCAACGACTTTGTTGTCTAGCTGCCACAGCGGTTTGGGGTTCCTTGGCCTACCTACAAAAGGCAGCGCTATTCGATTCACCAAATGACGTTGAAAGGCAAAACTTGAGTGCCTGGTGCCTTTAAAATTATTATTATGTATAAAGTAGGCGATAAAATGATATCATATGAAGGACTGACTTCTAAATTATGTTATAAAATCCTTATAGATAATATAGAGGAAACCTTTGCGTTTATAGACACGCTTAAATAGCACATTTAAATAATACATCTGCAATTGCGACTTTCTTTTTGCCCCCGAGATTATGCACTTTAGATGGTTTTTGTGCCCCTCCCTTGTTAAAAAAGTCTGGCTACGCTAGTGGCTGTAATCTTTTAAAATTTGAATTATTTTTCAACCTGGAAAACATTTTTCCTTAGGAGAGGGGGTGGTTGGACAGGCGTCAAAAATGGGGGGGGGGGGGGGAATGCAAAATCTTGAACCTATATCCCTCAGATTTTTAAAAGACAAAAGAGATTAACAATCCCTTTAATCACTTTGAGGGAGGCGAGCAGGCCGAATGGCGGGATACATTAATGACATCAAGTTTACAAAAATCGGTCTGCCTGTTACCGAGTCACGTGACCTTTCATGGCGTCATGTCAGTCCGAAAACGGAGAATTTCTGAGTTGTGTGTACAAAATGAATGGGAAACTGCATTTCATCATGTTCCTCCTATATCACCTATAATTTCTTCTTTAAGCTGTAATTAATTATCATTTATTCTAACTGAATATTGGTTCATATAACACTCTGGAACCGCAGACTTAAAAAAAAACAATAAAAAAGTTGATAAGTGAAAGTTGAAAAACAAGGAAATGCATAAGAAATTCATAAAACAATAGAATACATAAGAATTAAAATCACTTTTAAAGCCCCCCCCCCCCCCCTGTAATATCACATTAAAAAATAATGTATGACATGGAACAGTGCCGAATATGATCTTCGTTTCATTTTGCAACAATACTACTGAGTGCAAAAGAAAACCGGTTTCCCCAGGTGAGGATCGAACTCACAACCTCCGCATGCCTACAGCGTAGCCAGACGGCGCTGGGTACTGTCTATAAGTACAGCGCGCTAACCTATTGCGCCACTGGGGACGGGACGATCGATTACTCGGAATTAATGTATAAAGTAGGCGATAAAATGATATATGAATGACTGACTTCCAAATTATGTTATAAAATCCTTGTAGATAATATAGAGGAAACCTTTGCGTTTATAGACACGCTTAAATTGCGACTTCCTGTTTGACCCCGAGATTATGCACTTTAGATGGTAAATTACGTGAATTTCAGTTTAGATTATTACATAGTATCCTATATTGTAATGATAAACTGTATCCATTTGGCTTTATATCATCTAACTTATGTTCTTTCTGTGGAAAGAAAATTGAGGTATACAACCACTTATTTATGAAGTGTCAATTTGTTACAAAATTGTGGAAAGAAATAGGGGGAAATGAAATTGATGCACTTAGATACTTTAAAATGGGAGGAGATTTTGGTTGGGTTAGATGGAAAATCAGAAAAGCACATGTACATTAACCACTTAATTATACTCATAAAATATATGATATACAATTCGAGATCAAAAGGAACGCCCCCAACAAAGAAAGAAATCTTTTAGAAAGTAAAGATAATGAAAAGGCAATAGCTCGAAATAAGTTAAGTCTATACATCTAAAGAAATGGAATTATTTTGAGTGTTGGACGGAAGGAGGACATACACGATAATATCACAAAAAAAAAATTATACTCATTATTACAATTGCCCTATATACAATGAATTCGCACCTATCAGGTTTTAATTTATACCTTGTTCAGTTAAATTGTACTCTTGTTGTTTATGGATGGCATGTTATGGAAATTTTTGTATTGTGTTTATTGCCATGCATTTGAATTATATTGTGTAATTAATGCTTAATTTGTAATATACATTTTGAAAAACTGAATCGAGGAATAAAATAATCATGAAAAAAAGAAGTGTGTGTGTGTGTGTGTGTGCGTGTGTGTGTGTGACTGATTGATGATATTTTATTTCATTCCTAACTAATGTTTTTTTTTATAGAAGTGGATTTTGAAAAGGCTTTCGATTCTGTTTCGTACGATTATTTATTTCATGTGTTGGAATTATTTGGCTTTGGAAATTCTTTTCGTAAATGGGTGAGGATTTTGTACACAGACATTAGTAGCTGTGTTATGAATGGAGGTCATTCGACCGGGTATTTTGATATTAAGAGAGGAGTTAGGCAGGGTGATCCTTTGTCACCATATTTATTTTTAATTGCTATTGAAACATTAGGAAACGCAATTAGAAGAGATGATATTATTATAGGGTTTAATTTTGGAGATTATGAAATAAGACAAGTCCTATACGCAGATGATATCACTATTTTTGTTCAAAATGGTAATTCTATAGACAGGTTACAGTTTATTTTTGACAAATTTGAAAAATTGAGTGGTTAATAAAGGCAAAACGAATTTTCTATGGATGGGTAATGATACTGAGAGACCCAAAGTACCTTTATTTGGAAAATTGGTACAGGAAGTTAAAATTTTGGGAGTTCAATTTGTACGTGATGTTAAAAAAAAGCAGAGCTAAATTATAAAGAGATATTAAGTAAAATTTAAGAAAGCTATTGGGAAGGTGGAAAGAGAGGGATCTAACTATTATGGGGAAAATACATTTATTAAAAACATATGCACTTTCAAAATTGAATTATGTTTCATCTCTTATTGTAGTTCCGCGGTGGGTTTTTTGGGAAGTGGAAACAATCTCTTTTGATTAGTAAACGAAGAAGCTTGACTGGGGAGGAATTTTTAATTTGTAAACAAATCTTTCGGCATATTACTCCCAGTGTTAAAGATCGTATGCTCGATCTATAATGAAAAACACAAGTCAGAAAAAATTGGAACCAGCGGGATTCGAACCTGTCATCTACTGCTTGCCGGGCAGCGACTTAACCACCAGGCTATTCTGGTTCACGGCCAAGTCACGACGAACTAGAATCAAATACCCAAGATCCTCTTCTTTCTGACTCATTAATATTCAAACGGTCCGCCGTGGAACAATGGTTAGTAAACGAAGAAGCTTGACTGGGGAGGAATTTTTAATTTGTAAACAAATCTTTCGGCATATTACTCCCAGTGTTAAAGATCGTATGCTCGATCTATAATGAAAAACACAAGTTTACACTGGGAGTAATATGCCGAAAGATTTGTTTACAAATTAAAAATTCCTCCCCAGTCAAGCTTCTTCGTTTACTAACCATTGTTCCACGGCGGACCGTTTGAATATTAATGAGTCAGAAAGAAGAGGATCTTGGGTATTTGATTCTAGTTCGTCGTGACTTGGCCGTGAACCAGAATAGCCTGGTGGTTAAGTCGCTGCCCGGCAAGCAGTAGATGACAGGTTCGAATCCCGCTGGTTCCAATTTTTTCTGACTTGTGTTTTTCATTATAGATCGAGCATACGATCTTTAACACTGGGAGTAATATGCCGAAAGATTTGTTTACAAATTAAAAATCTCTTTTGAGTTTATATGGGGCGGAAAAGATAGAATAACACGGAAAATTATGTTTCAGGACTATGAATCTGGGGGTTAAGAATGTGGAATTTTGAGATATTTGTTAAAACTCAAAGAGTAATGTGGTTGAAAAGGCTTTTATATGGGGATAATAATTCAGGGTGGAAAGTTTATTTTGATTATTGCTATAGTGCAGTAGGAGGAAGATTTATTTTTCTCTGTGATTATAATATTGGTCAATTACATTTGAAAGTTCCACAATTTTATTTTGAAATTTTGAAAGCTTGGCACGAGATGGAATCGTGTAGAAGTTTTAATAACACACAAATTAATCCTTTTATATTTAATAATATATGTATTGCAAATAAAATGATCTTTGATAGGGAATTGTATGAACATGGTATAACTCAAGTGAATCACATTGTAGAGAACGGTAGTTTGAAGCCTGCTGCACACTTTGTGCATCTAGGTATTACAGGTGATGGTTTGTTTAAAATTAACGAAATTTTTCAGGCTATGCCAAGAGAGTGGAAAGAGGTTGTGGATTTTGATAATTTTTTACAAGGGGATGTTCATGGGTTTGAAATAAGGTTAAACATCTGTGACCATAATCTTAAATTTGTGGATATAAAATCAAGAAAAATTTATGATTTTTTTATTAAAAAACTTCAAAATGCTGATACTTTACAGATAAGAGATGGACATACTCAGTTTGATTATTTGGATTATGAATTGTAAGAAATTTTTCTTAAGACTCCGGAAAGTAACCCTCATCAGAAAACAGAGGGAGTTTCAATTTAAATTGTTGCATGGTGCTATTTATACTAAAGAACATTTGTTTAAGTTCGGATTCGTTCCAGATAACTTATGTTCTTTTTGACAAATGCATGTAAAAACATACTCACATGTTTTTTTTTTGTATTGCAGAAAGGTTCAACAGGTATGGCAAGAAGTTTTACAACATTTTGATTTGAATGAAATTAGGAATATGGATTGGGAGGACATATTTGTTGGGTTGGCAGGAAATTCCTTTAGAATTAAATGTTGTAATTCAGTTATTCTTACTGTAAAATTTATTATTTTCAAGTCTAGAAAAGAGGGTGTGGTACCATCAATGGAACGAATAAGGCAAATGATTTTGGACTATAAGGAAGAGGAAAAGGTATTGGCAATGAAAATAGGGGAAATGGGCTTACATTTGCAAAAATGGGATCAGGTTAAGTTTTAATATATTTTTTTTTTATTATTTTTTTTTTATTATCAAATGTCAGTTCTTGGGCCAAATTTATAGCGGTATTTGGTAGGTTATTTTATGATGTTGATGGCTTTTATTATTCTTGAAGATCATGCCGCTTATGTATGATCAAATTTTGTTTTTTCCTTTTTCTAATCTTTTTCACAGGCAGCCATTTATTATTATTAGTACTTTTTTTAAAAGTTATATTACTGGATGTTCTCTTGTGAGCAGATTACCATTTGTGAGAGGAGTGTGTCTGAGTGTGTGTTGTGTGTATATGGGTGGGGTGGGGAGGGGGGGGATAAGTTTAAGTGGAGAAAGTTTGAATTCTTTTAAATTTATTTTCCCCCCTTTAGTTTTAGGATTTCAAGTTCCTCCAGCTTCTTTCTTAATTTCACTTTTGTTATTAAAATATTTTAAATATAATTATTGTTAGGGACATTGCTTATATTTGTTACATGTACATTATGTTATGTTTACTTGAAGTTATGACGTGCTTTATAACTTGTGCATGTATTTGGTTTTATATTTACTATTATGTTATGTTGTACATGTATATATGAGTACTTCAATTTGGAGGAATAAACAAAAACACTTATAAAAAAAAAAGTGTGTGGGTGTAAGAGAGAGAGGGGGTGCATGGGCAAAGACCAAGTAGAGACAGGAGTAATAACTGTAACAATAATAATGCGAGCCCATTCCTTCCCTTCATAACTATCATAATTATGTGTTTTAGCTTTCCCTCTTACAATTGAATATTTATTCACACAAACCTGCTATGCTAACGTTCACTGTCACCCCTTGACCCGGATTCTGCCACTGCGAATACAGCCAGATAACCGCCGTATTATCCAGTGTCGTGACCGGATCCAACGCGAAATTTCCGGATAGACTTGCCAGTGGTGTATTCAAATCGCTCCGAACGTCTAGGTAAACACCGGATCCTGTATCCATGTCCGAGAACTTGATGGATAGCTTTGATCCGGTTGGACCCGTGATGAACCAGTAGCTACCGAAGAAGACGCTGGAGTCGGTTGAGAAGTTGTTGGTCCGAAAGGCAAAACTCGGTTTGTCTGAGGTGAGGCTTATATGACCTCCACCCATAGGGTGGATAACCGTCTCGTCAGAAAAGGATGTCGTATCTTTAAATCAAATTAAACTTATACCGTAAAAAGGTACTACCGGTAAACTTGATTGCTAACATATCGCAAATGCATAATTAGCCCATATTATGTATGGATAAATTAATAATGATAACCTCTAAAACTTCCAATTAAAAAGAATATTCTTTGTTTTTTCAGTAATGTCGGGAACCAGTTTTTATTGTTTTAATCTTTTGACGACAAAATTAATGTTCATTAATTTTATTTTTTCTTCTACAAAATGGCCATGTGAGATGTTTAGGTAAACTTATATCTACAGAAATTGTATCGATTCCAGTAATGTCATTGTTCAGTTTTAAGAAACAGTGCACTCTGATAGGAAAATCTTCATATTAATTTAGACCTGTCATAACTCTTGTGTCATTTCACAAGATGCCACGATGAATAACGATGCACAAGCTCATAATTACTAAAATGCCCTCGTGGACGTGGTTATGCCAGATATTAATAGCATGTGCCGTCATCACTGTACTGTCATGGTTTACATTATTTAGACTATAAGTAATAAGATAAAAATGTACATGTATCAGCTCACCATTGAAGAAAACTTCAAAGCGAACATAGGATGATGACTGAATTTCGTACGCATCAAAGAGACAGAGGATTTGGTTAGAGTCGGATACCACATCGTAAAGGATCGAACCGATATTGGAGAATTCGCCTAGCCGGTTCCCTATCGAATCGGCGATCATGAAGTTGTCGTAGAGTTCAAGACGAACATCGAGAAAGCGGACCTTTGCTATGCTTGATGGGGGCGTGGTTATATGCCAGCTACAGTAGGCGGGGTAACTGCCCGCTTCCTGATTGGTCGCCTCGATTTCAATGGATGGCGTTGATTGGTCAAGTGCGATGGTACCGCCGCACTGGGTAGGGCCGGACGACAAGAGTCGAGCACTTTCTAGAGGGTGGGGTGTAAGAAATAAAACAAAAGCAATTAACACTATATGAACATGACGGACAAAGAGGGTGGACAAAATAAACAACCCCTCATTCTATCCTCCACAACGGTCCAAAGAACATCCCTTCACTGCTATATTGACAGGTGTCACATGTATGTTCAGCTATTCTACTTATTAACAGCGAAGGAATGTTCTTTTGTCTACCAGAACCATTGTAAAAAGTAGAATGAGGAGTTGTTTATTTTGCCCACTCTCTTTGTCCGTCACGTTCATAGTGAAGCTATTCTTGTGACCGACAAAGGGCAGCAAAGTCAAGTTTAACCACCCACAGTTGAGTGTCATAGCGAGCCCTGAAATAGGTATTGTGCATTATTGGTGATTTTAAAGACTTTATATCAGTTTAGAACACAATTTAAGAAAAGTGGAAACGAAATTTCATTATAATTATAATAAGTAAAATACAGGTAAATTGGATTCATATTTGGAATAATGTTTCTATTTTCTGTAACCGTAACCGAGGCCCATGTCTTGTTTGGTATTGTGTTTGAACGACTAGGGCGAGAGAGACTGCATCTATATTCCTGTAGATATATGAGAATTATCAATTGGCCTGTAAGTGGACTTTCGCGATTAGAAATGTAGCATCGAGTCTTCATGAAAACAGATCTCTTCAAAATCATATACACATACATATATGGAAAGATCATACAAAACTGAACATTAATTTTTCACACTCACTGGATTTTCGTTCTTGGAGCATCACATGAAGAACTGCTGTTCCTTCGAAAACTGTTCCGGACTCCAGTCGAACCGTTAACGAATTACTCTTGCTGACAAAACCATGTTCAACAAAATTGTTGATGTCTATTCCAGTTCTGCTCATCATTCGATCACCGTCAAAGACCGTGATTGATTCGTTTTGTCCAATATCGAGATCAATGACTTCCAGCTTGATGACGTCACCAGGTGAAGCGTAAAAGTACCAATCGCATTTACTTCCCGGTTACCGAAGCCGAAAGGAAAGGATGGCACCTGGATCTGATATGATGGTTCCTTGGCATGAAGAGTGAGAAACCCGTCACAATAAGGCATTATCGTCTGATGATCATTGTTGCTTTCAGTGCACACTGAGAAACATGGAAAGAAAAAGGAGTAGAAGAAGAAGAAGAAGAAGAAGAAGAAGAAGAAGAAGAAGAAAAGAAGAAGAAGAAGAAGAAGAGGAAGAAGAATAAAGACTTTTGACTTTTCAGAATAAAACTTTATTTACAAATATAATAAAACTTACAAACAAAACACATAAAACAATGATGCACTTTACACTTACAGTGATCGTATGTTTTACCAGTATAGTACATAATAGGTAATACAAGTAAAGAAATAATCTCCAATAGAAACAAAGGAAAAAACCATGAACAACTCAGTGACGTCAAAAGACATCAAGGGGGGATAAGGCTCATATATAGAGCCTCAACATATTAAATCAACCATGTTGTGATACCGGTATTGTCTGAACAACTCAGTGATGCCAAAAGACATCAAGGGGGGGGGGGGGGGGATAAGGCTCATGTATAGAGCCTCTTCAACATATTAAATCAACCATGTTGTGATACCGGTATTATCTGAAAGAAAGAGTACATTGTTATGTGACCAAGTTTTGTGAAATAAAGCCAAATTATTTTGCACTTTGTAAAACTCATAATCAAAAATTATCCTGTTTTTTATTCTGAAAGTCCAAAAAGGAACAGGATCGAAAAAACGGGTAGTACGATAAAGCCAATACAATGTACTTTTAAAACTGATAATAAGGTAGTTGAAAAGGCGTACAGCTTCCCGACAACGACCTCCTGCATGTGAAAGTAGAGTCCAGTACAGATCAAAGTCAATTTTAACGTTCGGAAGAAGACGTGAGAGAAGATGATGCAGAAGATCAAGAGCAGGCTGAATAGAAGAACACTCGATGAAAAGATGAACAATAGTTCCTTTTTCACCACACCAACCACATGAAGAAGAGATGTCTGGGTTGAGATGATGGAGAACAGCAAGCGATGGAAGAACATTGTGCAAGAGTTTATACTGAATGTCACCGTCTTTCTTATACGATGGATAACGATAGACTTCAGTCCAGTTTATTGACGTAGACGGGGAAAGCATCCGAATATCATGCCAGTGAGTAAATTGAGTTCTCGGTAGAAAGTTAACAGCTCGATTGAAGATATGGTAAACTAATTTACTCGGTATGTTAAGCATGTTCTTGGTGTCAATAACAAAAGAGAAAGGAGTCACAATAGGTGCAGTCAACGTAGCCAATTTCGGAAGATGTGAAGTGACGGAAGACATTCTCAGTCCATTGGTGGAGAAAAACTCAGGGAAAATGTTTGAAACCACAGCCTGAAGTCTTAAAAGTTCAAACTCAAGGAGGCGAAGGGATGGACGCTGTAGAACAGAAGAGATGACCACATCTGCTGCTCGAAGCCAAGTGCCATTGTTGTTTACTAAATGTTTGACGAGTTTAATTCCACATGCAAAAAGTCTAAAAGGGAAACTGTTAACGCCACTCGATGTACAATAAAGGAAACGATGATAATTTAAAGGAATATTTAAAACATGGTTGACAGAGAAGGACGATGTGTCTACGCGAGCTCCAGAGAGAGTCCAAGCACGCAAAATTTCAGAATAAAAACAAGGGAGACTGGTATAGTACTTTGGGTCTAATTCAATTAAGAATAATTGATAATTGAAATCAAGTTTTTTGTATCGTCTTAAAAAATAAGAACAAAATGAGTACGCGGGGTGAGAATAGAGTTTTAAAAAGCGTTGTAAATAAGTAAACCGAAAGGTAAGGCTCCGTGTTTGGAGACATACCAAACCAAGTCCACCTTTGTTAGGTTGTTGAAATAAAATCTCTGATTTCAAAAGATGCCTTTTTCTAGACCAAATGAAATCAATAAGCAATCTTTGGAGTTCATCCAGGATATGAGGGGAGGAGAAACAATAGCCAAACAATGAAAGAGTTTAGTTGAAGCTAACTGATTAGCGACAATAATCTTTCCTTTTAAGGATAAGGAAAAAACAAGATAACTCCAGCGAGAGAGAGTTTTGTTTAGTTTCTCTTTGCATTTAATCCAGTTATTATTCACATAACTAATACTATTGCCTAGATGAACCCCAAGAAAAAGTAAACCCTCATTATTCCATTGAAAATTAAGAGGTTTATCTTTCCGTCTGGACCAGGATCCTGCCCACAGTCCCTGTGATTTTGCATGATTAAGGCAAGCGGATGATGCCTTACTGAAAAGATTATATGTATTAGAGATAATGTCAAAACCTGTATCATTGGTTACAAAAATTGATATATCATCAGCATAGGCTGAAACAGCAACATTTCCACTGTTATTAGGAAAAACATAACATGAAGAATCAAGATTCATTTTTAACTTATGAATAAAAGGTTCTATAGCTAGAGAATACAATAAACCAGACAAAGGACAGCCTTGTCGGATGCCCTTTTCAAAGGGAAAAGGTGCGGTAAGAGAGCCACACACTTTGACTAGGCCATCTGCGTCATTATACAGAAGTTGAATACAAGAAATAAAGAAATTACCAATGCCCATACTCCTCATTGTATTAAAGAGGTAACTATGATCGACGTTATCAAAAGCTTTCTTTTGATCTAAGTTAACAATAGCAAGGGGGTGTCATTACAATTCGAAAAGTGAATAATGTCACGAATTAAACTAAGATTGTCGTATATTGTTCTTTCAGGAATACAATATGTTTGATCTTCAGATATTATTTTCGATATATGTGTTTTAAGTCTATTAGCCAAAACCTTTGCAAAAATCTTATAATCATTGTTAAGTAACGAAACTGGACGCCAGTTGGAAATATCTGCTAGATCTCCCTTTTTAGGAATTAATGTAATTACAGCTTTACAAAGTGACTTAGGAAGACATCCAGAATTTATGGCATATTGAAACACAGAAAAAAGATCATTCCTAATTAACGGCCAAAACGTCTGATAGAATTCAGAAGAAAGGCCGTCTAGACCAGGTGTTTTGTTTTTGCCAAGTTGGGTAACAGCAATATCAAATTCGTCAATAGACAAAGGAGAATCAAGAGATTTAGAATCTTCAGGGTCGAGTTTCGATAAATCATTTAAAATAGAGTTAACAGAATCAATATCAATAGGAGTACGAGAGTACAAATTCTTGTAAAAGTTTCGAACATGACTTTTAATTTCACTCTGATCTTCTGTAACAACACCGGATGGAAGACGAGTGCGAGTGAGTGTCTTGAAAGAAGAATTAGATTTCTCAAGACCATAAAAGAAGGCTGAATTTGTGTCTATCTCATTAGCATATTGAAAACGTGACCTGACAAGGGCACCTTTGGCTTGATTCTTTAAAAGATTGTTACATTCATTTCTTTGTTCAGCCAGGGCCCGCTGAATGTCAGGTGTGAAAACAGGCGCAGACTGCAACTCATCAATAAACTTATTTATTTTTAGAAAAGCTTCTCTATTTTCATTTGCTAGTTTAGCACCATACATTTGGCTGAGCGATTTGATGTGAGATTTACCGAAATCCCACCAAGACAAAATATTCGGAAAATCCGTTTTCTGTTTTTGCCAGTCACACCAAAAATGAGTAATTATATTTATGAACTCATTATCTCCAAGAAGAGAATTATTAAAATGCCAAAAAGCACTTCCTCTTGGTTTCTTTGGAGGAATTTTAATTTTAAGGGAAACTGCACAATGATCAGAAAGAGAACATGGAAGAATACGGCAAGAAAAAATTGAAGGTACTAAAGATAGAGGTACATAAAAACGATCAAGTCTTGCCTTGGAAACGCCATATATGCTATGGGGGTTGTTTCTATGCCACGTGTATCTCTTTTCGAAAGGGTGCAATCTACGCCAGCTATCACATAAGTTGATACTTTCAATTATATGTTTGAGAGAAGAAAATAATTTTGTTCTGTGTTCAGTAGGCCTACAAAATCTATCCAATGAAGGGTCAATGGTGCAGTTGAAATCTCCACCAAAAATAATAAACCCATCACTGCATTGATTAACATGAACAATAAGAGAATTGATAGCTTCAAGAGCAAAGCTGTCATCCTGTGGCATTAAAATATTGTACAAATGATAAATATTAGAGTCAAATTCAATTTTTACATAGAGAATATAATTGTTAAAAATAATTTGATGCTCACAAACACTACATTGTCTACACTTTACAAGGGTGGCAACCCCAGAGCCCCGAGTACAACCCGGAGCACAAAAGGGGCTGTAAGAAGTCCACAATTTCCAACAATGTGAGTTACGGGATAATTCATTAATTTCTTGCAAGAAAACAATATCGGAGTCAAAAAACAATTTGTCAACATAAGAGAAAATGGAGGCATTCTTAGTGGAATTGGAACAGCCTCCAGTGTTGAAAGTGAGCAACGACAACGTCATAAGTAAGGCAAAAAGAGAATGCAGGCCTACGTCCATAGTACACATAAAATGAAAGGAATACACATCAAGATTTTTAATCAATTTAAAGATCCGCTGCTGTGTACTCTTTGTGAAAAGAGGACTTTTACGCAGGGGCCTCAATTGTCTTACAAGTCCTGGTATATTCGAAGTAAATTTCCTAGCGACCTCTAAAGGTTTTTTTCCGAGCTTTGACTATTTTAAGGAATTTGATCAGTTCTTTTTCTGAAAGGGGTCCTTGACTTGACGGAAAAGAAGAGGCCCAATCCAAGGAGTCATCATCGGACTGTGTGTCTTCTAACACAACATCATCAGTATCAGCAGTACCTGTTGTTGAGGCTGGGGAGGGTGGAATTGATGATGTAGGTGATGTACGGTGTGAGGCAGGGGTAGGGAAATGGGCTCTGATGATACAGGGGAGGAAACCTTTTTCATCATTTTCCGTGAAGGGGTATCTGAAACAAGCTGCATAAGTTTTGGAGAGTCTTCTAAAAGAGGAATGGTAGATTGTTTCCTTTTTGCAACAACGTCAGAGAAAAGTCTCGAAGGGACGGGTGGTGAGCTCCAAACAGGGGCTGCATGAGGGGAATGGGTCTGTGATGACTCCTTGGTTGAGGGAGGCAAAAGTTCTTCAGAAGGCCGTTTGCTCTCGGCATCCTGGTTACTTTCCATTGGGGTCTCTCGCACAGTTGCAGCCGAAGGCTTAGGTTGCGGAGAGGGGTGCGGAGAGGGGGGCGCAAGAGCATCACCATGGTGAATAACATTTTGGGTTTGCTCCCGACTTGAGGTTTTAGTCAGAGATCTAGACTGCTTGGAAGGATGACGTGGATCAGATTTTCCTTTGCTCTGCACCAAATGGGGGGTGGAGTTTGTAGGCTCATCTTGTTGAGCTGGCTTTTTTTTACAGTTTGTACTAAGATGGCCAACTTCTCCGCACATAAAGCAGCGAGCTGCCTCCGTGGAAATAAAAACACGATAATTGATTCCTAGATGAGTAAAATTAATGTAACCGGGAGGGGTGACATTAGCCAGCAGGAATAGGGCGAATTTGAGAAACTACTTTACAGAAAGAAGAAATTTGTTTCACTAAAACGGAATTCGGAATTTCCGTATAAACGTTAGACATTGTTAGCCTTGTTGTTGGCAATACAAGTGGAGAGACCTCAATGAATGAGTTTTGGAAAGTGATGCCATTGTCTACAGCACGCAAGACTGCATCTCTGGAATTGAGGTAAATGGCAATCCGCTGATTACTAATGCGAGAAGCAGAAACAATACTTTGTGCAGGTGTGGTTTGTGCGAACGCTTTAACATAGTCACGAATGGGAACATGTTGCTCAGCAATGAAAGAAATTCCATTATTTCGCCTAACAGACTTGAACGGCTCCGGGGCTGAGCCATAAACCTGAGCCGTACTGGTCCCCGGCTCGTCCCGGGAGGCCTGTTCGACCCCGGTGGCCATGTTGGCCTGACAAAAAAAAAACTTAAGCAAAGTAACAAAAAAAGACTTAAAAACCACAGAAAAAACCCAACAAAAGGTGGACTTGATCTGGTATTACAGCAAAAATGTGTATAAAGACACTTAGTAAAGTAAACCTGTAAAAACTTACAAAAGTCTAGAGCAACTTAGACACACGTCCTTCCGCAAGAAGAAGAAGAAGAAGAAGGTATAAAGAGGAGGAAGAAGAAAAAGGAGAAGTAGAAGAAGAATAAAGAAAAAGAAGAAGGTATAAAGAGGAGGAAGAAGAATACAAAATGTATAAGATTTTTGAGGGAGCAGTCAAAATTCGCTGAAATATCTTATTAGATATCACAACAAAGAGATGCTGAACGCTATTATAAAGTGGTCAGCCGTAAAATTCAAAGCAGCGGCATCCCTAGTGGTACAGAGTTGCACCATACAAAATAAAGCAAAGTTGTAAGAATACATAATTGTTTTACTTTTAGGGCTGCAAACTGTACTGAGTAATATCAAGTACGTAGGTTTATGATCCTGTGACTGGTTGTAGGGCGATATCATCAGTAACCATGCCTAAGTATTACCGCATTTATTGTTTAAGATATAAATTGAAAACCGATCAGATGATAACCTTTCCTTCAGTTTACTGTGGCGCCAATGTTATCATTTTATCCGTGATCTTGAGACCGACGCCAAACACGGTATGCCTGGGCTTGGGATTTTTCTTTAAATAAAAAGATTATAACATATTTGCTTTGACTAACCATTTCTGATAGAACAAATGAATTTCTTTGTCTTTCCTTTAATATATCGTCTTCTCCTTCCTTATGAATTTCTTTGTTTTTCTCTTTCTATAATTTCCCTTCCCTGGTTACTGTTCGTGCACAGAGCGCTTCTGGTAATGGTGAGTGTGCGCTGACCAGACTCTTTCACCAGAGCACTTCTAGAATTTTTTTCGCGAAAACTGGCTAAACAGTTGTGTATAAAAATATGCGCGGGCGCGGTGCCCCGAATTTTAGAAGTCTACGTGTACAACACATGCTTATAGGACAGGGGCCTGGGGCGTTGAAAGTGGGAGGGGGGGCGGGGTGATTTGATCCACATATTAATGACAATTTTCGAACCTTTTTCCAAAATTTTATGAAACGTATACTAAAAAGAGTGTGGGGGCTGCAGCAACGCCCACCCCTGTTTCCGCGGCCCGTGTAAGGGGTTCGACAAAAAATACAGGGATTCCAACCTCAAACTTTATGGAGTCAAACTATGAGTATTGGCCCCGTTGAGGTGCCAGGCGAATGCCTCTTATGACCCCTCGAAATCCGCTACTCACTGCGTATAGTATTCGGGGTAAAGGAGTTTAAATGAAATCCTAAATGTTTACTTAATGCAATCGATAATAGAAAAGATAAATTAAGATCGTTACAAAGACGCCGTGTTGTAAAACACGGGGTTTGCAAAATACAAGCTTTGCTTTTTAGCATTCCCCTCCATTTTCAGCATTTATTTATTATAATTATCTTTGAAAATTACGCCGAATGAAAATTATTGTTATTACATGCATTTTGTTCATGATATTATTTACGTTTGTCTTTATATTGTTGAAAATGGTTCATGATATTATTTATGATGTACTAACGTTATATTTTGTTGAAAAATGTTTCATGAAATTAAGATGTAATTACGTTGTTATATTCTGTTGAAAATGGAAAAGAAATGAAATGAAATGAAATGAAAATGAAATGAAATTTTTAAAAAACATTTATAGAACAATCATTCAGTGACTATAATAAAAACATTTGGGCCAGAATATTATTTCCGCTAGAAATCTTATTTCAAATGTATCTTATCATGCAGGCCTACCTTATGCCACACTCTTTTGACCTCAAGAAAAATGCAATATTATAGCACTGAAAGAAAGGAGAGAAGTTGTCAACAAGCAAGGAAAACTTATATTCCAAAAATCTCAAATAATCGATCCCCACTTCCCTCAAAGAAGAAACTTTGAAATAGTCTGCAATTCTTTGAAAAATAACGTGGACCTTTAAATACAGTTATATGTTAATGTGTAATACTTACCTAGCTGAAAGAGAAAGATCACTAGGCCAATTTGGAGGAAAGTTATACGTGACTTCATGTTTATTTTCTAAGCACTTCAACTCCTAGGGCATGATAGTTCGTGTGGCGATTTGGTACGTGTGGAGATTGCTTCTTCTCTTCGATATCTTTAAAAACTCAAACGTTTGGAAAAAATCACACCTCGTACAGATTATGGTTATTACAAAATCTTTTTACTTCATCGGTTACTTTTCTTCTTCATATCATTTTACTAGGGGTATGTTATGTATAGTGGCATCGCAAACGTGCCACTGTGATATTCCTGCGCTGAAGAAACGAGTTCGGTTAGCCAGCGAACAATGCTATCTTTGACAGGAAACATACGCGTTTATTGTTTGATGTATAGTTTGATTATTAACGAGGACAGTAAACACATACTTTTGATAAAAATCGTTTACTGGGTTTGACTGAGTGAACCGCTCAGTTTTGTCTGTTGAGCACCAGAAGGGCATAAACGCTACGTAATGGGTTAATGACCTTCTGACTCTATGAGTAGATTTTTTTTTTTTTTTTTTTTTACTGCTATACGAACTCTCAGTCTCCTTCTGTCAGTCTGTTGCAATAACTTATGATTTTAAAAAGGGTATCATTTTAGCGGCGCGAAAATCCTTTCTAGTATTATAGAGAACATTTCGTGCTTTGTTTTGTTTTGTTTAGTTTTGTTTTTGTATTTTGTTTTGTTTTGTTTTGTTTGTTGTTGTTGTTGTTTGGGGGGAGGGGATGTCATTTCTTTCTCTTTTTTTTTTTTTTTTTTTTTTTGGGGGGGGGGGTTCATTTTTCTGTTCAGATCATCCCGCCTACATCATACCCTTCAGGCTTCACCTATAATTATGTCAAGCTTCGGAATAGACGTAGACAAAAGAGGATTTCTTTGATAAAAATACTTATGCATTTTCACACTATGTTACCGCAAAAGGGCTAAATTTGTACTAAAGAAATGTTACGGTTGTAATAGAGCGACTGATCCTGGGCGGGGGCTTGGCAGGGATATAAGTTTTTCCAACATTTCAAAACAGGCAGAAAAATGATTTTCAAGTATTATGGCGATGTCTATAGTAATAATAATAAGCCTCATCAGCATAAATACTGTTCTTCCTGAGAGCACTGCTATTATTATTACCCCATCAAATGCCAGGTACCCATTTACCCCTTGGTCGAGAGGGAATGTGGATAAAGCATCTTGTCTAAGGATGTAAAGCACCCAGCGAGGATTGAACCCAGGACCTCTCGTACGTCTTCGTTTTAATAATAATGGCCACTTATATATAGCGCTCATATCTGTCACGCAGTGAGGCTCATGGCGCTGAGACATTATTACCCCGGTTATAGCCGAGCCGCCAAAGTAACTAGCGCTCAAGCATATCAGGTACCCATTTACACCTGGGTGGAGAGTGGCAATGTAGATTATTGTCTTGCCAAAGGACGTTAGTGCCGTGGTGGGATTCGAACCCCGTACCTTGTGATTTGCAGTCCGGTGACTTATCCACTAGATCACATACCGAGTATGCTATTTAGAGTTCAAGCCATAATTCAGGAGCTCATTTCGGGTTGCTGCAGTTCTGCAAATACATGTAGTGTAGTATAAAAATGGACACCATACGCTGTATAGGTTGCCGAAAGGGGCTTTTATGGAAAATGCTCGCTCACTCGTGTTCAATTATGACTATTACTAATTTTGAGGCAACAAAAGGAGGAATGAATATAAGATCTGAAATATTATTAGTGACCTACTTCATCCATAACACGAATGCCCTCAAACTGTACAAGATTTCTCCTTGTCAGACATAACTCCTTTGTTATTGTTATTGTAATGACCGAATGTCGATTAGATATATTTACTTTTTGTCGCCAATTAGATAACTGATTTGTTTGCTCGATATAATCATAAGGATAATGAACTTCAGTGAGCTATTTGTAAAGTAAATACTTGAAGATAAGACAATCGTTATTTGCCCTGGTTAGGAGTTTAACGTTAAGCCAGTGCCCAGTGGCTTGTAGGCTTGTTTGATCTTCAAATTCCGCATGAGATAAAAACAAAGGATATGATAATATTAGCAATCAATTAAATATATATACGCGCCGAGTATCCTCTTCCGTTTTACAAAGAATTAGCCTTAGAAATCTAATGATCTTTTCCATGTAGAAGCTTCTATTTTAAATAAACAACAGCGAAAATCGAGAATTCCTTACTAACGCTGTACAACGCTGTACCTAACACTTAAACTAACTCTAAACCTAAGCCGAAAACTAATCACAACTCAAGCCATAACTCCATAATTATATTGGACTATATAAAGCCCAGGGAAAATGCCGCCATATTGAATGTTTAATTCAATGTTCGGCACTTTAACGTAAATGGCAATAATGGTCACTGTCATCACATCCAACCAGTACAATTAACGATAATAGGGACTTTTAGAATTGCACGTCCACTTAGTCGACTGGTACGCAAGGACATCATTCTACGCCACTGCGCATGCGCCACTCGCCCTCTCCCTGTCCTCCTCCCTGACTTGCAAAATCGAGAACGTGTTCACTTCGTTTTTGCGGTGCTCCGAAATCTTCGACGAGGTTCACGTATATGACGTCATCAGAACAGCTCAACTATTATGCTCAGTTATACTTCCGGTTGATGTCGACGGTACGTACACGTCGAGTGAAATCTAAAATGATCAGAACTGTAGTCAACATGGGCAGTCGACGACGTTGACATGCGCGAATTAGTCGACTGGGACGAAGTACTAGTCCACTGCTTCTAAAAGTCCCTAATGTCATATGAACACAATCATTGTGTCGATGGGCATATACGCTAGAGTATATATTAGAGTATATAGACGGAGAAAAAAAAACCCAGAATTTTTCTTCATTTTGTAAATAAATTGTATTCATTTGTTTGTTTGATTGTTTCTTTCCTTCTTTGCTTGTTTATCGATTGTTTCTTTTGGGGATGGGTTAAGTATAATAGATGAAATCGAAAAAGAAAAGGAAGAAAGAATGCCAGACATCTTTTGGTTTTGGATAGGGTTGTGAGTTTTGCCGCTTTTTTCGGTCATAATGATAATTATTCTAGATTCCAAAATATTCAATTCTGGCAGGCATAACGTGTACGGTAATATAGCTCTATTGCCATTAACATGGACGTGCTATCCTTTTTGGAAGTCAAAGTTTTGCATTTAGACCTTTACATTATAGCATACATTCAAAGAAGACCGTTTGTCATTTGGAGCCCTTCCTTCGTCAAGAGGTGTAGGTCTATTATGGTAATTTTAAAGATATACATTAATTACGCTATACATCATGTGCCAATGTGAGTATTTGTGAAGATCAAGGTAACCCCCCCCCCCCCGGTGGTGGTGGTGGTGGGGGGGGGGGGGGGTACTCTCCTAATAAGGTATACGGGGATGTGCCGTTCTAATGGGTCGCTTTTTAAAGAAAAAAAAATAACCCTAAACGTGATGGGTATGATTTCTTGAGTTGGAAAATCGCTAAAAATGGCCCCACTCTTAGATCTTTGCCTTAAACATGGGCGACTAGTTTCTTCAGAATAATACCTCACCCATATTGTCGCTAAAGTGCAAATCCCAGACGCAAAAATAATTGAAATCATTTCTCTTTTTCATTCAAAATCGCTGATATTCAGCAGGCGGTGATTTCTTGTCAAGGCTGGAGGGGGTGTCTGTGACGGTCCCCCTTAAAGAAAATATTATAAAATAGAAGATTTTGTAGTTTGCAGCATAAAAACCTTTTTATTTATTCCTCAGTATATTATTTTAATTATTTTGCGGCCAAGCTTTTTAAAGCACTTTCTATCATACAGGTAACCCATTCACACACACAAAAAATGTATTTCTAATTTTCGGGGGTGGGGGAATCCCTCGAATACTTCGAGCCAGGGGCCTGCAGCACCCCCTGCATTTTTTTGAGGGGGTGTACAGCACCCCCTACAAGGCTAAGGATGCTGGGGGTGCTGTAGCTAAAAAGTAAGTTAAAAAGAGGCCCTAAAACGCTGAGGACCTTTGTTGTTGTTTTTTTTTCGGTTTGTTTGTCAGAGATTTTTGGACTTCAAAAGAGACACTAAAACGCTGAGGACCTCTTTTTTTGTTTGTCAGAGATTTTTGGACTTAAAAAGAGACACTAAAATGCTGAGGACCTTTTCTTTCTTTTTTTTTTGCTTGTTAGAGATTTTTGGACTTAAAAAGAGGCACTAAAACGCTGAGGACTTTTTTTTTTGCTTGTCAGAGATTTTTGGACTTAAAAAGAGACACTAAAATGCTGAGGACCTTTTCTTTCTTTTTTTTTGCTCACAGCACCCCCAGTAACAAAATCGTTCCCAGGTGCCTGCTTCAAGGGAGAGAGTACGCCCCCGTACTCCCTGAATTGCTGGCCCTGCAAAAATTCCTATAGGGAGTTTACACCGTCTATGGTAAAACAAAGGGGGAATCTTTGTCTGCTACGGTTTAGAGATCTTCTGTAATACTGCACAGTATATTAGTAAGGTAAGGTAAATTGAATTTAGTAAGGTAAATTAGTAAGGTAAATTGAATTTGTACATATATTTTTCATATTTTCTGTAAAAATATTTGTAATGCCATTGTCTTTTCTTTCTGTTGGAAATGAAATAAATACGAATTTGAATTTGAATTTGAGTATGGGAGGGAGTGTAGCGACCGCGCGAGAAAATTTCCCATTTTGAATAGTGACAGCTTGATTTTTGGAGCACTTAAGAGCCTAAACAGGGTGTCGCAGCCTTTGCTCATTATTTTCTACACATTTTTTTTTCAGTCTTCAAAATTTCCATGGCTAAGAGTAGGTACTCTTTTGTGCCAAAATGACCCTTCAAATGGACATGGATGTAGAGGCTTCAGGCGCACATCCTCGTCCAAACCAAATATGAATTACCATGGCTAAGAGTAGGTACTCTTTTGTGCCAAAATGACCCTTCAAATGGACATGGATGTAGAGGCTTCAGGCGCACATCCTCGTCCAAACCAAATATGAATACCCCCACTCCCACCCCCAAGTGTAACAATTTAGGTTCTTTTACATTTGCAATGGTTAATTGGGTAAAATCTCAATCACCCAGACATATATTTTTTAACTTCTTTTGAAGCATTGTAATCAATGATAATAAACAAAACCTGGAAAATTTTGTGATAAGCCTGCATGATTGGCAGATATCATGATAAAGGACCCCAAACTTGCAACATGAACATGAACAAATTCTGAGCCAGTACTTTATCATTTCAGGAATTATTTACCACAATGAGTGCACACCATTGTCGTAATCAGATCAGATCTGAGCATGCGCAAGACTTGAGTCACCATTGGCTTAACCATTAACCGAAATTAATATCACTCCGCGAAGTTGATACTTTTTTCAAAGAGTCCGAACTAGATAATGCTAGCTAAGATAAAATAAGATATACAGCATTGCGTCTCTGATATAGATTCCGAAATATTGCGAACCGAGTAAGCACAAAAGGTTAAAAAGTCGTTGAATTAGTGAATAGTTGCATTCGTCGAGTTAAGACGTAAGTGAACAGCTTCGTATTCTTCTCGGGTCGAGAGTTTGTTATCGAAGTTTATTACAAACCAAGAATAGCCATGATGAGGCCAATCTTATTAAGCTTCTTGTTCATCATAGCTGTAGAAAATTCTCTGCAGGCAAATGGTAAGCTTTTCTTAATGCAATTTATCTTCATCCTATACAACACTTTTTTTAAAACTTACAGTAACAAATGATTTTTTTTCTTCTTAATGTTTCATTTAAGATTGATAATTAATCAGTAGATAATTGTCATGTTTCCAAATTGTAAGATTATTGTGCGCGTGTGTGTGTGTGTGTGTGGGTGGGGGGGGGGGGGGGTCAAAAGTGTAGAATATAAGAGAAGCCGCAGCCTGGCATGGGATCAGGAGTTGGTCTACCATATCTGATGGGACCCAGGTTCGAATCTCAGACACGTCTTTCGGATTGTGACAATAAAAGGTCTGTCCCAGACGTATTGCTTTACTTCCGAGGACAAGACTATATTGTTCCTCTATTGTTCCTCCGTCCTCGGACAGTCGACGGAATAAGGCACAAATTCATTGTTCGACGTTCGAGGACTATTGTCCGGCTTCCGAGGACCATTGTTCTCCTGATTTTTTTTTTGTTCTCTGTCCGAACATGTCCTCGGACATACGGCTAAACACGCCCACACGCACACACATGAAAATTAAGAGAGGACGTTGTTGAGAGGGACTTTGCAATCATGTAGCCCATGGTATAATGTCTAGTGTACATGTAACGTAAAGTAATGCGATGAAACATTTTCTTGAAGTTGAGATGAAATTACATCTTGTAAAGAACGTGTTTCACATAGGTTTTGATGGTGAAATAAACGTTGAAAGGATTGCAGCGTTATTTCTTATTGCTGCATAATGTGGTTTCTGGTCAATCATATTCTTAATCGAATAATATCATCATATATCATCTTACATCATTAACAACATCCACACTTGCAACATAAAAAATATAGTAAGATAGGCACCTAATACTTCTGTTTCCGCTTTTTAATATTTCAGATGTTAATGCCAATGCGTGGACCACACGTAAGTACGACTTAAAATTCAAACGAGCAAAATGAGAAGGAGGATACTGAACAAAGTCGAAATTCTTAATTTGTCCTTAAAGAGGAGGGGAGAAAGAGAAAAGAGAATGAGTGAGAGAGAGAGAGAGAGAAAGAGAGGGGGGGGGAGGAAGATAGAAAGGAGGAGTGGGGAGAAGCAGTTGTGTAGCGTCGTTCAACCGTTGAAGATATTCTATCGCCGGCGCCTATGCTGCAATTAATATGCAAAATCTATTTTTTTGTTAAATGCCACGTCGATTAAATACTCCAGACATGGCCCAGAAGTAATATATATATATACATGTATTTTACTAAAGGGTACATTAGGTCGACACCTAACAATGCGGTTTATTCCGTCATAATAGCGACCCCTACATTAGGTAGACAGTTGGTGTCATTAGGTCGACAGTTGTCTATAGAAATGAGACAAAAACTGTCCTCCTAATGTACCCAATAGGGGTATACATATATATATATATATATATATCTGTTTCATTGCCGTTCACCAATAAGGGAATCTACTTAATCTACTTGAAGACAACTCTTTTCATATACATACTGAAATTGAAATTAACATCTATTTCCTTCTCATCGGTACCATGTGAAAACGAAGAATACATGTGTAACAATGCGGTGAACATAGAGTACAGTACAGTAAATCATTCAGAAAATAGAAGGAGGCGAAAACCCAGAAAGCAAAGCTTGTGTTGGGAACGCCCATAATAATTAAACACAAGTTACTGAAAGAATATAAATACATGAATGTGAAAAACATCATAATACGATTTTTCCCATCTGCATAAGGAATTGATAATATGAAAGAAAATAAAGTAAATGGAAAAAACTGAAAAGAAAGTTAGGCATTGGAAGGTATGTTTCTTTAAATAAAGTTAATTCGATTGCATATATTATTTCGAGCCTTTTGGGCTATGTGTCTATACGATGACATAATATTTTGAGAAATGAAAATAAGAGTATGCACATTCATATACATATATTTCACTGGGTTGTTTTTACTTTTTAGAGACTATTAAGGTGGAATGAAACAAATTTGAATTTAACTTTAATAACAGAATTTTGACAATAATCATGCACATATATATCTTTCCTCTATGTAGGCTTATATTTAATGTAAATATTGATTTTACATTAATTTGATATTAAAAGAAATTAGTTTTAAAAATCTTTTGAACCATGACTTTTTAATAAAAGTATTTTGTTTCTTTTATGTGAAATGTTTTATGTTTCAGCGTATGCGTTGGTAACTACCGATGAGACAACGTACTCCCCTAGTAAGTTTTGTATCTTCATTTAAAAAAAAATTTCTATACATTATTTTTCTTCAACGGATATGTTCATGTACGTATAAGTCTGCAAAATGTTATACATATAACATCGTGCAAAGTAGCGTAGAGTGGGTCCAGACTAATTTGAGAGGCAGTATTATCTTATTTCTTATTTTCCTTTTCACGTTCTCCATTCCCCCCCCCCCCCTTCTCTCTCTCTCTCCTCGCTGTCTTTTTATTCTCCATCGTGCCCACGTGCACCCTTCCCTCCAATTACACCAATCCCGAAAACCCATAGCAGTGGGTTCGGTTAGGAAAGAAAGAGGTCCAAAGTTCCAAAGAAAGAAAGTGAACGGGATAGAATGGTTCTGAGAGAGGCAGAGGGTAAGACAACAGAAGAGAGTGAGTTTACGTTGGAGATTTTTCATCTACAAACGAGTTTTAAAATAGGAATGGTTCAATTTCCTGATTTCCGTTCTATTTACTCTATTTGTTATCTTACAATCTGATACATCATAAGCTGACATGCATATAGATAATAACGGTTCATTCACACATTTCATTCCTTATATATTTTCCCCCAATTTCTAGCGTCACAATCACCAATTGACACTCCAGGTAAGATAATTAATCTTGTTCATGAACAATGTATGAATATTTTCCTGAACTAGAAATTCCAAATATGTGTTTAGTAAGTCGTGTTAATAAAATCAATTCTTATAATAAACCTTCCCAATGCACCTACAAAGTTTCAGTATCATATCTAGGCAAGAAAATAATAAAATTGTAATAATTTGCCACTTATGGTGTATAGAAAGAGAACCTTTAATGCTTTAAGAAACTGCATACCATTGATTTAAAACTTAAACTGAGTTGCGATATGTAAAAGCGTGAGACAAATTCACATCTATTACATAGGTGGACGGAATGGGGCTGTAGCCCCCCCCCCTATCTCCCTGCCCCCATCTACCCCCGCCCCAGGCAAATTTGTAAATTTCCTTTATTCGGGCAGCCATCACTTCATATTCAGGTAGCGAGGTTGTCTATTTATAATATTTATATCACCTTGTACATTTTGATAATATTTCCACCACGATTGGAAAAAGTCAAATTTTGCTTGCTCGCTTTGCTCGCTCACAAAATACAGAGGAAAGTTCCTTTCGGGAACCCCGGGCAAAATAGTGCCATAACGCCTTTGCGAACATAATTAAACCGGTTACGCCTAACTTTCATTCATACTCTGTTGGCCATCGTCGTCATCCACAGGAGCGACAGTGTCTTGTGAGGCAACGACCATGACGGTTCTCCTCGACAGGGCCCTGCTCGAAAACAACGGTGTCGCCACCGACGTCCACTATGAAGATCAAAGTTGTATCGGGTACAACTACGATGGCCTTCGTATCGCCGTCACGACCCGCTACGACGACTGCGACACCCAGACCGAGGTAAGAAATATTATGATCGCCGTTAACAGAAATATAATTTCCCTACTATGACAAGATTAAATAAATGACATGTAACACGTTTTTTGCGGTGAGGGGCGGGGGCTGGTGGATTAGTGAGAAAGAGATTTGAATGGCAATAACAGTATAGTTTGTATTTAATAATACCGACATGATAATTATCTGATGCTGCGCCCATTGTGTGAAGAAATGATTGTATAAGCTGTTTATTAAAAGACCGTTTGAACAATCAAGCTTTTATAATAATTGATCATTGCCTAGTGGCCGCCTACTCATTTTGTCATTTTCTCGTAACTACTAAGCAAACTGCTGACGTCATCAAGTTCTCTAACGTCGTGACGTACTTCAAACCGACGAGTGAAAACGGATCGGTGATCACGCGTGATTTCCGCCTCAAGATCCCGGTCACCTGTGAGCTCAACCGCCGCAGCGTCCTGGGCAACAACTTCAAGCCAAAGCTAGGCATCGTGAAATTCAGTGAGACTGGCTACGGTAACTTCTCGCTCAACCTCGGCCGCTACGACGACAGCACTTTCATCGATCCACCACCCGACCTGGACGCGCTGGTGTACCTTGGCGAGACGCTGTACTTCGCTGCGAGCCTGAACGCAGTTACCGAGCTGACGTTGTTCATAGACCGCTGCTGGGCCACCCCGGATATCTATCCGATGAATCCGCTCCAGTTCACATTCATAAAAGACGGGTACAAGGCGTCATTTTAATTGCGTCATTACTTTGCGCTAATCAAACTTGTAACGCCCGGTTCACACGAGGCGTCGTTTCAATTTCGTCATTAGCTGCGCTAATCAAGCCTGTGAATCCAATTAACCTATACGCCAGTTATTAAAATATTGATAAATTTATGAAGCGCAGAAAATATGGATACTGCGCTGCAAGAGCTTCTGATATACGAAAAGATGTGCTTTTGGTTTTGATTTGAAAGTATGAACAGTAGCTGATTTTCTGTTTTTTTTAATTATTGTTTGCACTGTTCATTTTGCAATCACTTTAAACGATATCCGATTTAAAGACCTACAAAAAATACTGACGCGGTCCTTACGTTAGCTATATAAATAACGCATCGCCTGAGCCGGGCCTCATTAAAGGGAATTAGCTCATATGTCGGTAATTCAGAGCAATATTTGCAATTTCAGTTTTATTTATTATATTTTTCCATTTTTTAATATTTACTTTTAAAAATGTATTTATCATTATTATTATCATTACATGTATTATCATTATCATTATCATTAGTAGTAGTAGTAGTAGTAGTAGTAGTAGTAGTAGAAGAAGTAGTAGTGCTAGTAATAGTATTTTTATTTACATTTGTTAAATTTCTGACCATGGTATAGATGTACTAGGGTAGCTAAACTTTACAATATAGTCATAATTCTTCACCTTCACCACGGTGTTCTGAATTCATCAACTTTTGTCTCTTTTACTTTGATCTTCTTCTTGTCATTATATTGATTTCCTTCTTGTTTTCAATTTTCCTCTTCTTTTCTATTTTCATTTTCCCAGGGTAGCCTCATCATCGCCAATACATTCCTTCGTGAGTTCCCTGCAGGCCTGCAATCATAATAGGGCCTATTGCAGGCCCCTGGGAGCCGGGGGTGCTGGGGGTGCTGTAGGAGGTGCTAAAAAAGTAGCTAAAAGTAGTGAAAAAGAGAGCTTCTCAGAGATTTTCGGACTTAAAAAGAGACCCTAAAATGCTGAGGACCTTTTTTTTTTGTTGCTCGCAGCACCCCCAATTACAAACGTTCCCAAAATCATGGCTTCAGTTCGGCTACCAAAATAAGGCGCTCAAATATTCAAGGAATATCTTCCTACCTGAGCCCTGGGCCCCGTTTCATAAACTTGTTATCAATAACAAGTTACAATAATTGTTATAGGCTACTGAAATCCTTGAATCTGATTGGCGGAGAGCGAATTTGTCATAGAAATGAGGCAGTTATTGCGACTTGTTATTGAAAACCAAGTTTATGAAACGGGGCCCATGTATACCCATTTACTTCACCGTCCTGGGTATATAGAGAGTGACAGATTGTAGACTGATGTCTTGTATTTTAATATTATTTTCAAAATGTAATTTCGATTTATCGTTTTCATGCAGATGTGGCCTAGACACTACCGTCAACTTTTTTGACATACGTCGGTTAATGAAGGGATTTTCCATCGATGCCTTCGCCTTCATTGGCGAATACCCAGAGGTATGAAAAAAATTACTTATTAAATTTGGACATTCTGTAAAGATTAATAACTGCTTCATTGGTGTATCGAGAAATTCAGAAACGGGAGCGTGGGAGCGAAATCTTTGTCCTGGGCCGTAAGAGGGGAAGGGGTGCACTTGGGCGGCAACGCCTGCAAGTGTAAAGAGTAAGAGCAAATAAAGCAAGTAAAGAGCAAGTGTAAAGTGTACACTGCAAGTGTAAAGTGTAAGGTTTTCTGACCCTCCAAACGAGGAGGGGCGACAAAGTCCATAGACGTGCAGAAAATGCATGCAGCGGCGTCTCCACCCCAAGGTGGATACGCCACTGCATTTTCATACCCAAAGCCAACAAGAAATCACTAAACACAAGACCTCGACAACCATGCAAATTAAAAAATTATAAAGAATTTGTTATTTCCATAATGCACATTGGCGGCACCAGGAATATAAAATGTTGGCAATCTGGAGGCAAAGGACGATGTTGGGGACACAAATGGGAAAAAAAAGTAAGATCAGCCAGGCAATACGCGCCCAATAGGGGAAGGGGCGAAAATCATAGACCTTTTGTAAAGGAGCTGACTAAGGGAGGGGGCAGTGGCCATGGATCTAGACTCTGACCGGGGGAGCCTCCCTGATTCCACTACTGCCCATTATAATCACAAATGACATATCAACAATAATTATTGCAAGGTGTGCAGTAGCTATAGTCACTATACACTCAACCAAAAAAGTAAGTTCCCCCTAGCATTTCTGGATATATCTCAAAAAGTATTTTACCGATTTTCATAATTCAAACGGGAATGGATAGGGAATTTTATTACTCATAACATGATGCCATCATTCAGAAATCAGAAATCATTATTGGTGTGAAAAAATGCATTTTATGTCAAAATGCATGGAAAAAAAAGTTGCACTTTAGTGATTTGCATTGACTTTTACACAAATAATCAAACAATCACTCATGATTCTGAACTTTTAAGCATGGTTTATTGCATATTTCTCTATCTCTTTCTTTTCATGAGCATACAGTTTAATAGGGAAGCATATTGTACCTGAAGAAATTCCTGAGAATTACATAACAATTTAAAAAGGTCATTTGCTAACTTGCATAGGAAATGTACACAATATGCTTCATATAACCTTAAGTGCAACTTTTTTTCCCATGCATTTTTTCACACCAATAATGATATCTGCTGGCAATGATATGCAATTCATGTTATGAGTAATAAAATTTCCTATCCATTCCAGTTTGAATTATGAAAATCGGTAAAATACTTTTTGAGATATATCCAAAAATGCTAGGGGGAAACTTACTTTTTTGGTTGAGTGTATATACGCATTTGAGAGAAAAGGCGTCCATAAGTCTGAACGCATCGCGAAAAATATTGTTTTCGTGCAAATTTATGTTCCCAACGATTTTAAGATTGTTAGTCAAATCTGTGACCTTTGATCAACCTTGATTTGATGATACAGGTCTACCTTCACTGCGATATACTCGTTTGTGACACCGACTCATCGTCCCGCTGCGCACAGGGTTGTGTAACCAGGGCTAAACGTAGCGCGTCCGGCCAGCCTCGGGGCTCCAGCTCCAAACCTCACACCATCTCCAACGGACCCATGTCCAATCAAGCACCCGCTGGACCCAGCTCAAGTGGTGAGTTGCAGGATATTCAGTATGATTATTAGAAGTGAATATATTATTCTCTAACAATGATGTCACAGTTATAAAGTGTAAGTATAATACAATTTTTTTTTGCTCGCTCGCAAAATAAAATATTTAGAAACGTCAAAATGATATTTTTGCAAGAAACGCCACCCCTTCCCTCTCACCCGCAAACATACGAGGGGAGGAAGATTTAATATACGTGTTGGTTAGTGGTGGATTCTCTGATCTGTCTGTACAGTGACTCAGGATTCGATCTGGAGGGTGGGGGGGGGGGGGGGGGGGCGTCTTTCGGAACGCAAAAGTAATTCTGGCTGATACACGTTTTGAAGAAAATTAAACACCTCATCGGACATAGAGGCATAAAATGTATAAAGGAAGTTATTGGCGGTGGCCGCATTATTCATATTTTTGCGGTTCTTTTTTATTTCAAATTAATGAAAATACAAGAGTTTTATTCATTGATGTTGGCTTTGCTCTCGATAGATACATCATGGTTGGCGAACCCTGTTAACATGATGCTGGTGGCAGCCGCTGGTTTCTTCATCACCATGGTTGCTATGGTAACGGTGAGAAAGTTGAGATCACGTCGTAAACCTTCCAAAGGATACAGTCGTCTGCAAACTGAGGGTGACATCGAAGCATAATAAAGAAGACGGCCCGAGTGAGAAGGGAAGGAGAAGGAGGAGAAGAAGAAGATGATAAAGTCGATGATGACAAACGCATTCCTGGTTTTTGATAAAACATTCTGTTCATGGCTTAACTCATTATTATACTTATAAGTAGGAAAATCAGTATCGACAATAATGCGCATAACACCCTTATGATGTCCAGCTAAATAGGTAATATAAAAATTTATTTCATTTGAAATCTAACTATCTCAGTAAAGGAATGACCTATTTACTAGTAAATTTCCGGAATATTATGTTCGAAAAAAACCAACAATCCGAATCCCTGTATATGAATTCAATTCATTTTCCCGAAAACTATAATAAAAATAGTCGGTAATAATAATTTAATATGATACTAACCCTAAAAAGCTTATTTTTAATGGGATTATAATTATGGTATCATACATGTTTTGTTCCAAATTTCAGTCGTTCAAAATTTATGGGGCTTATTATCATGACACGTTTGCAGTTTATCTTGTAATAAAGTATTTTCTTTTTTTAAACTGACATGTGCAAAATAGAGAGAGGGTACCCCCCCCCCCCCTCATCTATTGGTCGTCATAATTAAATTAAAGAAGACAGTATGCTTGGTTCCGTAATTTACAAGAAATTCAATAAGTTTTATGTCAAGTTATTGTACAACTTTAAAATTTAAGATGTTTTTCAAGAAAAAGGTACTTGATGGTAAATCATTGTATTACTTTGGCATGTTTGAAACGTATAGCATCTGTCATTTTTGATAAATATATTTCAGCTTACTTCATGAACATAGTTACGACCCGATGTGTGTGATTTCCTTTTTTTTAATGCACATGTGCCCCCTCTTCCTTCCTTCATTCCCGCGCACGTCCCCCTCCCCTATCTCTATACCCCTCTCTCCCATGCTGCATCTCTCCCTCTCTTTCTCTTTTGCTTTCTCTTTTCTAACCCTCGACCCTTTCTATATGATTTCAAAACTACTTTTTTATGCTCTGATTTACTACTTTTTTTTGTTGCATTATATATAGGGAGTATATATCTGAACGTCATGTTACTGCTTCAATGCATAAATTCGCTGCTTATAAAGATGTTGAATAAATTTACGAATTCCCATAAGGCACTTCTCGGCTTGGCCGTTTCTAGTCTTACAGGCTTCGAAGTTCCCATGGTCATAATGGTATCGTACCATGCTTCTTAGAGCTTTCCGTTGCGTAAGATACCCTAATAAACCTTAATAAAATAGACATTTTTTGCTATATATAAGTCATTCTGATTATCCTTCTTCATTATTACTACTTTCATCTCTGCTTTTGTTTCTGTTATGCGCAGTGGAGTATATTTGTATGTTTTGATTTCGCAATATAAATTTACATTTATTCATATTATTATTGCAATAGCTATATTGCATCACTCATGTATAAACGTGTTTTAAAAATGAAACCAAAGCTTCTTTTAAAGAATAAAATCATGAACGATATAAAATTTGTCTCTTTTCCTTGTTCTGTTCTGTTTTGTTTTTTATGTTTTAAGTGAAATCTTTAATCCAATTAAAACTGAAAATATATTTTTTCAAACCACAGATCAAAATAGATTTAATGCTTTACCTAATTATGGTTTAAGGTATGCCAACGTTTTCGGGTTATCAGTGTATTAGCCTTTATTTCATTTGTTTTATATATACAGCTAGAATTATAATATCCCTCTGAATTTGAATTAATGCAAAATATTTTTTAAAATTACTTTTGAACCCTCAATAATTATTCTTACTCTGAGTTTTAAACTTGATTTAAAGATGATATACAGAAAATCATAAAAACCTATTATTGAAAGGTTAACGCAAATCGGACATTAAATATTTTTGAAAATTATATCAACAAATTTCTGGCAACAAGGTGATGAATTGCTGAGTCAATCGCCCTAAGAGTTGTTTATTTAAAAAAAAAACACATGATAAGTTGGTCAAGAAGTATTACATAATCCTCCTAATTATGATTATGATGGTAACAATGATAATGGTGATGATGATGATAATTATATTAATAAAAAAATAAATAATAACATTCATTATCAACCATAACAACGAGTTATTTTTTAATTCTACATAGACTATCATTATTTGTTCGATCTCGTCATGATAATCCTTATCATATATGTAAATTATATGGACCTAAGTTTATAGACCTATAATGAGGATTAGCATTTACACGTTTTCAAAAACGCTGTTTCCTGTATATTTTCTGACATGTCAAGAATATTCTACATGTATAAAGGATGAAATAATTATATTGATGCAAACACAGCATAAAAATTATTTTGAGTTTCAACCTTTCTAAAAGTAGGTCATGTTTATTCCCTTTCGCAAATGGTACATTCTAAACGTGAATACTAATAAGATGCAATGAATAATCAAAAGGGTGAATCTATCATTAAACCAAGAGAGGATTTCGGGGTGAATTATTTCAAAGATGAATACAGAGTAGTATACAACAAGCTCTCTGCATTTTTCAAGTTGTACATTATTTTCAATAGTGCATGTATGAAATACTTGATTATTATTCTTAACTATCATTCTCATGATTAACAATTAATTTAAATAAGAAATATACTGATAGGACCCTTAAACACCTCCTTTTAAATGGTATGCTCCAAGACGAAACAAGTCAGGGGCGTTAACCTTTGGCAGTTGCCTGGGTGACTTTACGCACACGCACGGCAGGTAGAAAAATGCATTTGAAGCAACGTTATACAGCAGCGCGCACAGCCACTAGCTTACGCGCTATGGGGAAACGCGTGAAAATTACGTCACACACCAAAACAAATATAAAGGTAGGAATGTTTCTTCGACCTTCACAAGCTGATTTACCTTTGCATCTGAAGTTGCACGTGCGAAAAAATAGAGAAATTGTTGAGATTTTCAGCACAAAAGCATAGTTGGTAATCAGAAGAACAAGCAAGATGGGTTGTTTCCCTAAAAATAACCAGGTCGTGCCCGAGAGTGCAGAAAATGACCAGCCACCGAGAGCTATCAGATCCAAAGCAAAGAAAAGAAAGTCGAGGAAGGGGAAGGGATTTTGGAAAATGTTCACCAAATTCTTTACCGGGCTTCTTTGCGTAAGATTTCATGTTTCAATTAAGAATGTTAATTCTATGTTTTGTTTTAATCCACTCATTTTTGGCCTATTTTTTAATTAGGATTTGGGTAAAGGCATCACATTCTGATGACTGAAGATCTTTTGTGAAAGTTTGTGAGAAGAAGTGGGGGCATTGATAGTAGCCTACATGAGGTTTGGAAATCATTATTTTATAGTTTTAAATCTACGTTATTTAGATTAACTTGGATCTAGTTCTAATGATGCCGTTAGAAGATCCTCCCCATATATTGCAATATAAGCAATTTCATAGTATATAGGGTAGGCTAAGCTAAAACCTTATTCTTGTTACCATGTCAATAGTCTTTTTCCACGATAAATCCGGAATTTTCTATTCCTCCAATCCAATGGCCACACTGGCGCGATGACGTAATAATGCATTCTCATGTTGCTTTTGTTTATTTATTAATTATGTATGCAGCGCATAATTATGGTTGTACACGCGCTGCGCTTGTGGCACATTTTGCATAAATAATACACGTACGTACACATGCCACATATACGTTTTAATTTGTCTGTGACCTGTATGCATGTGACACACATTGCGCACCTTAAACCTATACGCGTATACGCGCGATATCCCTTTAGTTTTATTTTCATTTTATTTGCGCAGTAAATGCGCGTGCGCGCGCGGCCGGAACATAGGGCTAGGGCCGGAATTGATTAGAGACGGTGATGACCCGGCCCGGTATCTTTGACCCTGTCTTTGGCTTTTTCTTTTTTTGCGCCTTGAATCAAACCTTTTTTCGGAAGAATAATTTTGACCTCCAAGAGGTAAGCGTACCGTAACACGAACACCTCCAATTTTCAAATTGTTATATTATTGTCTGGGAATGGTTTGACTCTGACTCTGAGATGAAGGTCTGAAATTGCGATTGCACGTACGTTGCACTTGCAATTGCATATTTGCATGCGCTGTAGTATAGTACCGTATGCGCTATATGGGCCAGCCCGGGGCCGGGGACAGGTGACAGGACCGGACACCTAAATAATATTGACTGTCAGTGTCAACTTTGCCATCGGACTTTACGAAATTTATGCATCATGTATTTGTAAGCCTAGATTCAGTGAAAAGACTTCTATTTGCAAGTCATACTTCTGTCACCTTCTCCGGATATATAATCATCCTGTCTGGGCGGGCTAGTCGTAAATGAGTGAGTATCCACTTCCCAGATCAGACCCAGCAGTGGCAATGCAGTGAGATCATTTGTCATTGTAATTTGTATTGACTATTGTGTGTATTGATTGTATTGTATTGTATTGACTATTGTGTGTATTGTATTGTAGTGTATTGTATTGTCTTGTCATTATATTGTGTGTATTGTATTTACTTTACTAAAGTTAACTTAGACAATACAATACGCACAATACAATGACAATACAAATACACTAGTTATTGAATTGTATTGTCATTGTATTGTCTAAGTTAACAACTTTTGTATACGTATTGTGTGTAGTGTATTGTATTGTCTAAGTTAACTTTAGTAAAGTTAACGTGGTTAGACAATACAACACACACAATATAATGACAAGACAATACAATACACTACAATACAATAGTCAATACACACAATCAATACAATACAATAAATACAATCAATAATACAATACACACAATACAATAAAATACAATAGGCCTAGGCCTAGTTTAGTTTAATTAGTCTAGCTGTTTGATGGGGGATAGACTAAAAGCTTCAGTCTCTGTATCGTTTGTTGTTCCGCTGAGACTTCGTCTGGCTACATGTACATCTATGGCTAGTATGGGGAAGGTTGATAAATGTCAGAAATATTAAAGATTTCCCCATAAGGCATAACACGGTTATTTCTGTCTAGATGGGGGGATTGAATCATTGACCGGATTGCTTTGTTACTCATCAAAAATAGATTCAAATAGACTCTAGTCTAAATAGGTCTACAGTGTTTATAATTAATAAAGCCAGGTCTTATGTTGAAACTAAAGGCTATTCTGATTTTTAAAGTTGAATTTATTAAAAAATTAAGGCCATCAAAATCACACATTTTCAAGTCAATGTTTTGATGCCCATGACAAATTTTGTTCAACCAAATGAACAAGTCATTGGATGTTGAATGGAACTGGACTATGATGGAATTCCATCTGACCTTTTTTTTTATACATCTAACCAGTTTGAACTGGATCTAGAAATCTAGATCAATATTAAGTTGGGTAGTAGGATTGGGGGGGGGGGGGGGGGGGGGGTTGTGTGTCCGGACGCTTAAAAGAAATATTAGCCCATCAATTTTGCCGTCAGATTTTATGAAAAATATGCATCAGGTAACACTAAAATCAGTGAATATTTGCAATTCACATGATTTTCAACTTATCCTGTGAAAGATTTGTGAAAATTTGCATGAAAAGTTGTTCAATTTACTGATTAAAATTTAAAAATGACCTGTCCTAATAATCAATCTGTCCAGACACACAAGTCACAACGTCTGGGTATAACATTACTCGGTGACACTTTTTAACAGTTAATATTTGATCTAATTTCAACTTCAAGATTGAATAGATCTAAAATTCAAACATTAGTCGTTAGATCTAGGTATATTATTGGATCTAATTGTTAGAGCTTACTGTGGTTTGTCTCTCAGGTGCCATTCACCACTTCAAATGTCCCGTTCAAGAACAGCGTGGCCCCAGCTTCCATGTACGGGAATGCTGATGCTGACTCAGATGAGGAGGAGGGAGAAGAGCAGCAAAGCACAACTCCCAATCAGCCACCACCCAGACGTGGCTTTCAGGAGGTCCAGTTTACCATGGCACAATCTAGCCAAGTTGATGGAGCTCAAGGAACTGGAGAAACAGCAGGAGTTCAAGAAAATGAAGGAAAAGAGGGAAAGGAAAAAACTGAAGAATCAGAAGAAACTTCAGGTGAGTAAATTCTGTTGCTCTGCATTAAAAGAGGTGATACAATTAGTTTAGATTAGTTTCTATTATGTGATGACTTCAGATAGGATGTCAAGTTTAAAGAGGTCATCTAGTAATTTAAAGGGGGAAAAAACAGCACTGAGTTTATAGGTCACTTAGATCTAATGTAAGTGACTAACATTAGGGGTCATAATCATATTGTATCAATACTAATTACTATTGACAATAGAAATGATATCTCTTTCATAGGCACCTTTATAATTAATGAGGATGAGTAAGGTTCTAGATAGGAATAACATCAATGGCACTAAGTTTATATCTACCTTAGATTTTATCAATGCCTAAATTTCCTACATGTAGATACAATACACCCCTGCATAAGAAGAGGTTATGATGTCATCACCTACATGTATATTAGCTTGAGGCTTGTTATTGCTAATTACAATGAGGTTTACATAGCAGGAGTCAGACCCTGAGATGAAATTGATTGAGATCAATGGAACTAAGTTGGTATCTGACTTAGACCTTGCAGGTTCCATAATAATATTACTATTTGTTATTCATAGTTTGACTTGTGTTTCAATGTTTCAACGTGGATGAGTGTCTTGCTTGTAAAGACCTTCAATATTTTGAACATCATTTCATATTTCAATATTCTTGATGTGTGTACAGTTTAAAGTTTAAAGAGGTCATCTAGTAATTTAAAGGGGGAAAAAACAGCACTGAGTTTATAGGTAACTTAGATCTAATGTAAGTGACTAACATTAGGGGTCATAATCATATTGTATCAATACTAATTACTATTGACAATAGAAATGATATCTCTTTCATAGGCACCTTTATAATTAATGAGGATGAGTAAGGTTCTAGATAGGAATAACATCAATGGCACTAAGTTTATATCTACCTTAGATTTTATCAATGCCTAAATTTCCTACATGTAGATACAATACACCCCTGCATAAGAAGAGGTTATGATGTCATCACCTACATGTATATCAGCTTGAGGCTTGTTATTGCTAATTACAATGAGGTCTACATAGCAGGAGTCAGACCCTGAGATGAAATTGATTGAGATCAATGGAACTAAGTTGGTATCTGACTTAGACCTTGCAGGTTCCATAATAATATTACTATTTGTTATTCATAGTTTGACTTGTGTTTCATTGTTTCAACGTGGATGAGTGTCTTGCTTGTAAAGACCTTCAATATTTTGAACATCATTTCATATTTCAATATTCTTGATGTGTGTACAGTTTAAAGTTTAAAGAGGTCATCTAGTAATTTAAAGGGGGAAAAAACAGCACTGAGTTTATAGGTAACTTAGATCTAATGTAAGTGACTAACATTAGGGGTCATAATCATATTGTATCAATACTAATTACTATTGACAATAGAAATGATATCTCTTTCATAGGCACCTTTATAATTAATGAGGATGAGTAAGGTTCTAGATAGGAATAACATCAATGGCACTAAGTTTATATCTACCTTAGATTTTATCAATGCCTAAATTTCCTACATGTAGATACAATACACCCCTGCATAAGAAGAGGTTATGATGTCATCACCTACATGTATATCAGCTTGAGGCTTGTTATTGCTAATTACAATGAGGTCTACATAGCAGGAGTCAGACCCTGAGATGAAATTGATTGAGATCAATGGAACTAAGTTGGTATCTGACTTAGACCTTGCAGGTTCCATAATAATATTACTATTTGTTATTCATAGTTTGACTTGTGTTTCATTGTTTCAACGTGGATGAGTGTCTTGCTTGTAAAGACCTTCAATATTTTGAACATCATTTCATATTTCAATATTCTTGATGTGTGTACAGTTTACATGTAATCCACTCAAGTCCAACTGAATTTTAAAAATGTCTACTGTATATATACTACTTTATATTCAACTCCAGCTCCAGCTCATCCAGCCAAACTGACAGTGCCAATCACACAGCTGCCTAAGCCTGATGAGTGCAGCATCTATGAAGACACTAGAACCAATAACGAAATCATCAAAGAGTTCAGAGAAACTGGTTTGATTGCAGACGTAGTCGGTGAGAACGTCACCCGATATGGCATGTCCTACGAAATTCGCATCAACACTGTGCGAGTACGCCCAAAGACAGCCAAAGGTTTCCGTATCCCAAAGCCACCACGCCGACTTCAGACCCTTGGTGTCAGGCCTCCAGTAGTAGGGATGGAGGAGAAGGAGAAACTGGCTAACATGATCAAGGAGAAGCACGAGAAGGCTGCCCTCAAGCGAGAGGTAAATTCTGAGTTTGTTGCAATATTGTTGACAGGAATGAAAGAAAATTTGGGTATATCTTCTTTCCATTTCAACATGTTACTTGTTTCTTTTCCATTGCTTTTCCAGTGGCTTTTATCCCAACATTGAAAATCAGTGCAACGGACTAATCCATGAATTAAATCCCTTTATGTCTAAGATTCAAGTTCAGGATTTTCTGTATAATTTTTTCAATGGAATGAAATTGAAGAATGGAGGGGACAGTGTATACTGAAAAAGTTATTGGTACAAAAACTTCAAATGAATGACATGATGAATGATTTATTCTAACCACATTTTCAACTAAAAATATCTTGTATCCTATGGAATAGGCATGTAATAAATCAAAGCATTGTTTTATTAATCTCAGGAGATAAAAGCATCTCAACTACAGAAGATGAAGGAGAAGGATGAGAAGCAGCAGAAGGCTGTCGAGTTTGTCAATGCAGCCAATGACCAGAAGAAGCGGGAAACTGCCGAAAAGATGGCCATCAAGGCTGAAAGGGTCAAGAGCGCACGTCTTAGCCATCTCCAAGACCGCCAGCGCAAGGTCGAGCAGAAGGCCCAGAAACAACAGAAGGCTGTGGAGTTTGTTGTTATCGCAGACGAGCAGAAGAGGAAGGAGGCTGCAGAGACAATCGCCTGCAAGGCTGAGCGGGTGAAAAGTGCCCGACTGTGCTCAGATGAGAAGCGCCAGGCTAAAGCAGCAGCCGAGAGAAGGCATCGAGAGAGAGTTCGCCGACGCTTTGATTGTGTAAGTTTGAAATTACATCTTGGGCTATTGAAAACACATTATATCAGCTAATGTTTCTGTCAATTGGTAGATAATCTGTTCTATCTTGAGTTGTCATTTGTGGTTAATCATTAGATTTCAATATCATATCAAGTGCTATTAGTGCTATTTTTCTGCAGAAGCCTTCTACGGTATTAGAACATGTCACAGTAATAGCAATGTAGTGTGACCCCCTTCTGTAAATTAACACAAAAAATTGTTTTACTTGAAATCCAATATGTCAAGATTGTAGAGAACTTAGAACATCATAAAATGAATAAACTGATTTAAAGGGTGACCTGGAATAATAAACTTCCCCTTTCATTTCCATTTCCCAACTTGATGGATACAAATTTCATCTGTTTTGTCTTTTAGGAACTTTGCAAATAACATGGCAAATGTTATGTAGTATGGTAAATTTATTGAGCTTATATACATGTATGTAATCAAGCTTTTAACATATTCTTAGGGGAAATGAAAGGTCAAATCACTGTCATAATTGATGAACTCATTGAATAACAGGTGGGTGTAAAATACATGTATGATGATCCTTCCATTTACAGCAGGAGTGTCCAGACGTAGAATACGATAAAATCAGCACTTACGATGGCAGCAGCACTAGCAGTAGCAGAAGTGGTAGTGCTTGCAGCGGCACTGGCAGTGTCGTCAGCAAGGACAGCTCTCCGCTCTATTACAAGACCACCGATTATCTCATGCCCGTTGAGCAAAACGAGAACGATGATGATTTTTTCGATAGGCCTATTGGAATGGGAGAAGACAACTAAACTTCTCCAAAAAATTCTCAAAATATTTTTGTATCATTAGTGTTATCATGAATTTCTAGGATGACACAAGACTTATGATATGTAGTATTTATGTAGTATTTATCCCAAAATGGTATTTACAGGTGTTTTACAAACAATTCTGCATTCAAAAGTAGGTTACAAGGCAAGGCTTATAGGTTTGTTTGCAGAAAGGGAGAAAGAAAGGCATCATGGTAGGTACATGCATCTGTATTTTAACAAGCTGCAGTGTATTGCAATGTCCCATAACTACCCATATGTGCAGTAACATCTGTATTGCGACCAGACATATTTCAGTGCCCTACAACTACTCGTTGCGCTGTAATATCTGTATTGTGATGAGCTGGTGTATTGCATCGTCCAACAAATACTCTGTGAGCAGCAATGTTACAAATGTATTTCATTGTTCAGCCACTATCGTCTGTGCAACCCAATCTGTAATGTGAGAAGGCGAGTGTATTTCATTGTGCCACTACCAAACTGTGTAGCAACATCTGTATTGTGACGAGCTAGTGTATTTCATTGTCCCACTACTAACTACTATGCAGCAATATCTGTATCGTGACAAACTGTTGTACTTCATTGTCAAACAACAGTCTTCCTTTCAGCAACATGTTTATTGTGACAAGCAGTGATTATCCCACAACATAACACTGTGATGACAACCTAGTGTATTTCATTGTCCAACAACTGTTCTGTGCGCAGCAAATGTGTATTGTGGCAAGCTTAGTGTATTGCATTGTCCACCTGCTGTCTGCTATCCAACATCTGTGGTGTCACAAGTTGTATGTTGCCCCACTGCTAATCTCTGCTAACTATCTGTGTGCGGCAACATCTGTATCGTAACAAACTATTGTCCAACGTCCTATCTCGGCAGCAAAATCAGCAAACCATGCCACACATAACTAGAGTTGCAGTGCCGTGGGAGTTCCTGACCAAGTGTATATTTGATTCCTCACCTGATCTATTATATTCAACTTTATTTTTTTTCTGTTGATGAAGTTTGGCATTCAAGTAGTCAAAAAATGCCTTTTTAAAAATTGGCCTTGGCCTATATACTCTCTTAACTGACTTTTCATTCCCCTTCAACTTGGAATGGCTGGGAATGGCTGGGAATGCAAACTAATGTTAATGATGATAATAACCATTTTTTTTTTAAATACTGGTTCATTGAAATGCCATCATACCAATCCAAACTCGTGTATAAAACAGATGATCATTACTTTTGGACTATAGGCAAAAATTGTTTCAGGTTTGTAAAAATGGAAAAACAGTACCACATGTTCTTCTGTTTTGTGCACAATTTCAAGTCAGAAATAATTTAAATTCTAAAGAATGTATCAGAAATAGCTGTAGTATGACTCAGAACAAATATCTGACTAAATCTAGAAAGTTAATTCAATTTTGTTTTAAAGGGAAATAACATCAGATCTACTTGTGGTTTGTGCACAATATCTTCAATTGCCAAAGTTATTTCAAAGTTTCACAGAATATATCAGAACTAGCAGGCGTATGAAGCTTGGATGGATGACACTTCCCAACTGAAAACTAAGAAACAATGTCTAACCAAATTTACAAAGTTATTTTGGATTTTTTATTTAAATGGGGAAAAAGAACAATGTGTACTTGTACTTGCACAATTTCATCAGTCATCACGGATAATCAAAAGTTCACAGAAGGTATCAGAAATTAGCAGATGCAAAGTCTGATGGACACTTCTAAACTGACAAATTAGGGGTGGGATCTTTTTTAAATAGTAATAACAAAGTAACAATCTAACCAAATTCAAAAAGTTTTTTCAAGTTGTCTTGTTTGAAGGCTCTAACTGGTTGTATGATCGGTGAAGTTAAAGTTGCAGGGCATTGTGCACCCTTTGATTACAGTTGGTTAGGAATTGGGATGGGTGTTGTGGAGAGGTGCCCAGTTCCTTGTCAAGAGGTGTACAGCTGTGTCCTGCAGTTGCAAATTTGATGTTTGTCCAACTGGATCAGGATATTTTTAGAATTATATATGGTAAACTTTTTATCAACTGCACTGGTTAATTGAAATTATCTAACCATATATGTAAATCAAACTCTTTTACTTAAATGAAACAACTTTTGGACTATATAAGCTTACAAATACTTCAAATAATTTTTATTTAAAAAAAAGAAGAAAAAAATGGGAGAAATAGATAAAAATATTAGGAACAGTAGTATCATATGCACTTGTCTGAAAGTGCGTGCAATTTGATCAGCCATCAAATTTGATTTGAAGTTTTACATAATGTATCAGAAATGGCAAAGATAAAGGCTGGTGGACACCTAATTTACAACCGAGAGCCAAGGGTATGACCACGTTGATAAGTGAATACTTCATCTTGTTTAGAGGCTCTAACTGGTTGTATAAATTGTGAAGTCAAAGTTGCAGGGCATTGTGCACCCTTTGATTACAGTTGGTTAGGAATTGGGGTGGGTGTGGCGTAGAGGTGCTCGATTCCTAACAGACTAATTGTTTTTCTGGTGTACAGCTGTGTCCTGCAATTGTGACTTTGCAATTTGTCAAACTAGTCAGAATATTGATCAGGATGATTTGATTTTATTAACAAGTATCAGCTGACCAATAATTTAGTTTTATTCTTGTAGTTGAAATTGCAATATATCATCCTTGTTGATCAAACAAAACTAGCCAGAGTTGAAACAAAAGTGAGATTTTGCACTGAAATCTATTACTAACAAGTATCTAAGAATTAAGTCATACAAAGAACCAAAGGGAATAAATTGTTTTAATAATATAGGCTCTCTCCGTTTTGGCAAGTCACAAATTTCAGAATAAAAATTAAAGCAGCTGCACTTATCTTATGCTAAGCAACCAAATTTTCTTAAAGGAAACTAATTTACGAACACAAAAAAAGCACTCAGAATACAACAACCTTGCCTCGGTTGTCTTTCTAAATATTTCTATTAACTCTAAAAGAGCATTTTCAATGTCAACCTGCAAACTGGATTTTGTTATTTGTTTAGTTTCATGATTTTTAAGGAGATGCTTTCTCAGTTGAATTTACTTCAAATTAAAATTCCCAAAATACATTTTGGACTTGAACCTCAGGAGTTTATTCACATCATAAAACAAATGAAGCATACAAAACAACTTTGTTAGATTTTGGTTAGTTTCAAATGAATAAGGCATGAAATGAAATGCATCATTAGCAGGTATATCATAAAAGTAAATTTTGCCAAAAATAAATCAAGGCAAATATGTCAGTTTAGTAAATAAAAGACTTTCTCAGTTGAATGTAGAGGTCAAAAAAGTTTTCAATATTCACTATCACAATGTGTCCATGCATTACTCACATAGGAAGCTTAAAAGATAAGACAAGTTTAGCTAAATTTTTATCCGGTCAAAATTACTAGCAATGACCTTTGACAGAAGCAAACAGTGTGAAATAACAATTTTTTTTTTTTTTGGGGGGGGGGAGTGGAAATAGAGATAAATAAGAACAGAAAAGGAAAAGAGTTATACATGAAATGAAAAGGAAAAAGTGAAGTCAAAGTTACAGGCAATATTCTTTTGACAGAAACAAATGAATCGAAATAGCAAAATTCTTGCACTACTGAAATAAGGTTTAGATGGGCTTTTAGGGGTTCAATAAGCGATGTGTATGCTCTTTATATTGATGAATGCAGTGTTATGTTTGCCATTAATTCACAAAGGTATGCAGTGCAAAATGAGGAATCATTGGAAACAGTTGCTACTCAACAAAAAGTAATGGAAAATTGTAAGAACCTGTTTTTAATCTGAAAATAAGAGAAAAATCTGTAAAATGAAAATTAAAAAAGTTGAGATTAATGAACAAAACTTTAAGAGAAATGCAAGTGGAGCAGAACAAAGAAAAAGAAAAAGTGAAAGCTTTAGAGCTTGTCAACACAACCAAAAGTATGTAGTCTTTTAATTTTGGATGTTCCCAATGTAATATTTGTTTCTTTTAGCTTATTTACCAAATAACAGATTATGAGAGGGAATTATTTCTTTTGTTTTCATTCAAATTTTAGGTGTGCATTAGAGGTTCAATATGTGACATGCATCGGCATCTATTAATGAATACAGTGTTAAGTTAGGCACTAATTTATTAAAATATGCAATATTGCTAGCAAGGAATAATAGAATCAGTAACTACAGAAAAAACAAAACAAAAATACAAAGCGAAAAGCAATAAGCAATTGTAACCATAATAACAGGAATACAGTTTAGACAAGCTCGTAGAAACAAAAGTTTTTTTTTTTTCAAAAAGTCTGAATATTATATTCAACTGGAGGTAAATTAACAGCTGAAGTTATTAGAGATTGAAATGAATGGAAAAAATATACTAAAGTAAAAAAATGGAGGTTTGGCATATAATAATAATTATCTACAAGTATTAAATGCAGTGTTAAGTTAGCTATTGATTTACAAGCAAGTGCAACACACAAATGAATAATCATGACTGCAGTTACTACAGAACAAATAGTGACTGTGATAAAACAAAAGGAAAGAAAGATAGATGGAAGATTTAAGAACATGGAGACAAAATAAATTGAGAATACAAACCAAAAAGCAGAAATTTTGTTAACATAACAATTTAAAGAGAAATACAGGTAAACAGGACAGAGGAAGAAATAGAGAAAGGGATAGCTAATGCTGATCCAAATAAATCAACAATCACAATCTAGAGACTGAAAAGAGTGGAAATATTAAGCTCAAATGGAGGTTATAAATGTTATGTTACACTGTCTGAAGTATTATTGAATGCAGTGTTAAATTAGCAGTCAAATAGAGAATCAGTCAAATACAAAGAGAAATCAGAAATACAAGAAGAGATAATTAGATGGAGCAGCATATAGAATGAGAGAAAGTGTTGAAAAATGCAATCATAATACATTAAAGCAGAAATAAATCACCAACTGCAGTTCTTACAGACAATATTCAGAGGAAAATAATATGCCCAAGTGAATTATTGGAGGTTCAAGATAATGATAATCTATCTATAATTATTATTGAATCTAGTCTTAACTAAGCCATTTACTTAGCCTTTTAGGCCATAAGAAACAGCTATTGGAGACTTAGCAAAATAAAGAAGGAGAAGGAAGTGCAAATTAATTATTGCAGATTTGACACGTGACTATACTCTATTTACGTCAACCTGCACTATTTAGTGTGGACCTAGCTAATACAGTATTACATTATCCAGATCCTTAGCTGTTAGAAAGGAAAGAAATAAATAAAAAGAAGTTAACAAAGAATACCAAGGATTAAAAATCCCCCAAAAGTAAAGTATAGAATTTCAGCTGTCTGAGAGAGGAGGAGGTAATAGATACAGTACCTAAGATAGCAGTAGAATCAAGGGTTAAAAAAATATTAAAACTAACAAGCAAATGAACAAAATAGACAGGAGGTGACAAAATAGAATGTGACAACAACTAGAAAAAATGGTTTGCAACAAAAAAAAATTGAAGTGGTATTAACAGTGTCATTGTAAGAAAAAAAAATGCAATAAATTTTAACAGGCAAGCAAGCAGAAAAAGGTTATTAGCTACAACAACAACAAAATGAAGTGGTGATAACAGTATCATTTAAGAACACAGGTTGTAATAAGTTTTAACAAGCATGCAACCAAGCAAAGAAAAAATTATTAGTAACCAAAACAACAGTGAAGTTGTAACAGTATAATTGTAGGAACACATTTTGCAATCAGTTTTGACAAGCAAGCAAGAAAAGGAAAAGTTATTAGTAACCAAAACAACAGTGAAGTTGTAACAGTATAATTGTAGGAACACATTTTGCAATCAGTTTTGACAAGCAAGCAAGAAAAGGAAAAGTTATTAGTAACCAAAGCATAAAAAAAACAAGTTGCAATAAGTTTAACAACAAAGAAAGCAAAGAAAAATTTATCATCATCCAAAAGAATATTGCAGTGGCAACAACAGTATTGGTTGGGCTATCGGCACTAGGGCAATTAAGGTGATAAGGTTTAAAGATTTCAAGTGCATGCCACATTCTGGAGCACTAAATAGCTCAAAATTTCATGTTCTGTACAATTTTGCTTCTCAAAGTAATTGACTTTTTAGGAAATATTTTACACATTTCTATCAAATAACCTTGAATATGGAATTTGTAAGAGACTTAAAGAGTGCAAAATTTCATTGAATTCCTGTGCTGAGGCCGAGTTGTCCCTAGTGCCGAGTTAGCCCGGATACACAGTATCACGGTAAGAACACAAGTTGCAATAAGTTTTAACAAGCAAGCAAGCAAAGAAAAATTTATTAGTAACAAATACAACATTGAAGTAGTAATAACACTATCATTTGTAAGAACACAAGTTGCAAAGTTTTAACTAGCTGGAATGCAAGCAAACAGAAAAAAGTGAATAAAACAAAAATAAAAGTGGTAAAAATAAATAATGATAATTCCTTTTTTTTTAAAATACAAAAATGAAAGTAGTGATATCAGTATCTTTGTAAAAACACAAGTTGCAATAAGCTTTAACAAGCTTGCAAGCAAGGAGACAAATTTTGTAAAACCAAAACAAAAGTGAAAGGGCAGTGACAGTATCATTGTAAGAACACAAGTTGCAGCAAGTACTAATCAGCAAGCAAAGCAAAGTTATTAGTTACCAAAAACAAAATTGAAGTGGTTATAACAGTATTATGATAAAAACACAAATTGCAATAAGTTTCAACAATCAAACAAGCAAGCAGAAAAAAGATGTAGTAGTAACCAAGCAACATTGAATGTGTGATATCAATATTATAAGTAGTAATATATACAAACAAACCAAAATTATGAATGATAATAAGCAAACAAGAGGAAAAGAAGCTATTCTTTAAAAGAAAAAAACAATATTGAAGAGGTAATAACAGTATCATTATAAGAACACAAGTTGCAAGCAAGCAAGCAGAAAAAAGCAAGCAGAAAAGAAATTGTCACCAATACATAATTGAAGTTATATCATTTTCATTGTAAGAAAATAAATTGCAATAAGTACAACATGTAACAAGCAAGCAAGCAGAGGAAAAAAATATTAGTCACCCAAACAAAATTGAAATGGTAATAACAGCAGTGGCGGAGATATGTTATGCAATTCTATTCATGAAAAGAATTCCCTGCATATTTCCGCCCATGAAGAACAGTATCATTGTAAGAACACAAGTTACAATAGGTTTTAACAAGCAAACATGCAACCGACCAGAGAAAAAGTTATTTGTAACCAAAACATAAATGAAGAGATAATAACAGTATCATTGTAAGAACACAAGTTGCAATAGGTTTTAACAAGCAAACATGCAACCGACCAGAGAAAAAGTTATTTGTAACCAAAACATAAATGAAGAGATAATAACAGTATCATTGTAAGAACACAAGTTGCAATAGGTTTTAACAAGCAAACATGCAACCGACCAGAGAAAAAGTTATTTGTAACCAAAACATAAATGAAGAGATAATAACAGTATCATTGTAAGAACACAAGTTGCAATAAGTTTTAACAAACAAGGTTAAATGGCAATAGCAGTATCAATGTAAGAACACAAGTTGCAATAAGTTTTAACAAACAAGGTTAAATGGTAATAACAGTATCAATGTAAGAACACAAGTTGCAATAAGTTTTAACAAACAAGGTTAAATGGTAATAACAGTATCAGTGTAAGAACACAAGTTGCAATAAGTTTTAACAAACAAGGTTAAATGGTAATAACAGTATCATTGTAGAAACACAAGTTGCAATAAGTTTTAACAAACAAGGTTAAATGGTAATAACAGTATCATTGTAGAAACACAAGTTGCAATAAGTTTTAACAAACAAGGTTAAATGGTAATAACAGTATCAATGTAAGAACACAAGTTGCAATAAGTTTTAACAAACAAGGTTAAATGGCAATAGCAGTATCAATGTAAGAACACAAGTTGCAATAAGTTTTGACAAGTGAGGTTAAATGGTAATAACAGTATCAATGTAAAAACACAAGTTGCATTGAATCTTTTAGCAAGCAGGAATAGTTATTGTAACCAACATGAATTGAAATGGTTAATTATAGTAACATCGTAAGAACACAAGTAACAATAAATACTTACAAAACAAGCAAACAAGCAAAGAAATTTTTGTCAGTAAGCAAAACAAAATAGGAGTGATAATAACAGTATTGTAAGAACACAAGTTGCAATAAGTCTTAAAAAACAAGCAAGCAAGCAAGCAAAGAACCTTTATTAGCAACCAAAACAACTTATAGAGGTACTTCATCCCTTTTGCAGCTCTGAATTTTGAAGTTGTGTGAGTATACAATAAATTACCAAAGAATTATGATTGGAAAACTTGTGTGGATATGAAAAGGATTGCAATTTGCTTTTAAGTAAGTGATACAGAGCAGAGGCGGCATTCCCTTGTTTCTCCTTCTGATAAATGCCCCTTTTCAAATCTGATAATTGCCTCCTAATCTCTCTAATAAGTGCCTTTTTCCCTTCTGATAAGTGCCCCTTTTTTCTTGATGATAAATGCCCCCTTTGTCTCCTTTTGATAAGTGCAATTTTACTTCAGATATGTGCCCCTTTTTATTTCTAATAAGTGTCTTTTTCCCTTCTGATAAGTGCCCCTTTTTTCTTGATGATAAATGCCCCTTTTTCTCCTTCTGATAAATGCCCCCATTCTCTCTGTTAAGTGCCCTTTTTACTACTAACCCCCTCTTTTTAAAATCTGATAATTGCCTCCCCATCTCTCTAATAAGTTCCTTTTCTCCTTCTGATAAGTACAATTTTACTTCAGATAGGTGCCACTTTTTGTTTCTAATAAGTGCTCTTTCCCCTTCTGATAAGTGCTCTTTTTTCTCCTTATGATAAATGCCCCTTTCTATCTGATAAATGCCCTTTTTACTACTAATCCCCTCTCTTCCATTCTAATAAGTGACCTTTCCCTTTCTGATAAATGCCCCTTTTCACATCTGATAATTGCCTACTTAACTCTTTAATAAGTGCCCTTTTCTCCTTCTGATAAGTGCAATTTTACTTCAGATAGGTGGCCCTTTTTGTTTCTAATAAGTGCCTTTTCCCTTTCTTATAAGTGCCTTTTTTCCCCTTCTGATAAATGCCCCTTTTTCTCGTTCTGATAAATGCCCCCTTTCTTTCTGTTAAGTGCCCCTTTTCAAATCTGATAATTGCCTCCCTAGCTCTCTAATAAGTGCCCTTTTATCTTTTTGATAGGTGCAATTTTAATTGGGATATGTACCCCTATTTCTTTTTAATAAGTGCCCTTTCCCCTTCTGATAAGTGCCCTTTTTTCTTTTTTCTCCTGATGATAATTGTCCCTTTTCAAATCTGATAATTGCCTCCTTATCTCTCTAATAAGTGCCCTTTCCCTTCTGATAAATGCCATTTTTTCGCCTTCTGTTAAATGCCATCATTCTCTCTGTTAAGTGCCCTTTTTACTACTAACCCCCTCTTTTCCTTTCTAATAAGTGCCCATTTTCTCCTTATGATATATGCCCCTATTTTCCCCTCCTGATAAATGCCCCTTTTCAAATCTTATAATTGCCTCTCTGATAAGTGCCCTTTTATCCTTTTGATAGGTGCTATTTTAATTCGGATATGTGCCCCTATTTCTTTTTAATAAGTGCCCTTTCCCCTTCTGATAAGTGCCCTTTTTTTCTCCTGATGATAAATGTCCCTTTTCAAATCTGATAATTGCCTCCTTATCTCTAGTAAGTGCCCTTTTCTCCTTCTGATAAGTGCAATTTTACATTGGATAGGTGCCCCTTTTTCTTCTAGTAAGTGCCCTTTCCCCTTCTAATAAGTGCCCCTATTTTTTTTCTAATTTGTGCCCTATTCTCCTTTGATACATGTAAGTGCATTTTTACTTCTGGTTGGTGCCCTCTTTCCCTTCTAATAAGTACCCACTTTCCCCTTCTGATAAGTGCCCCTTTCCTAATTTAATATGTGCATTTTTCCTCTTCTCATAAGTGCCCATTTTCACCTCTGATAAGCGCCCTTTCCTCTGATAAATGCTCCCTTTTATCATTATTTCCCACTGTTTCCCACTGTTTCTTACAAAAAGAGCCATATCTATAGCTTCAAAGAATCGGTGTGGCTTTAACAGGTACCTATATTACTACAACTACACAGTCAGTCCGCAGTCCGTGCGAAAAGCGCTTCTTCTGCAGAACTCACATTCATGCCGGGGTGAGAATTATGTATATTCATGAGCAGAAGGGTATGGTAGAAAAATGCCAATGCCTGTTTCTGAACAGATTTTTACAATAAATGTCACAAATGAAAAAGGAATGATAATTCTACCAATTTCAACTTAAAACTGAGAAGACTTTTTAAAATGAATAGACCATTTACGAGTGAAAATGAACGACGTAACCTTGACGAAAAAGGGTGAAAAAATATTGGTCAGATATCTTGCTGCAAGAAATTTTTAAAATCATTAGAATCGTGAAGAAATACTCTTTCAGAACTGACTAAAAAACTGAGGATTTGTGAGTTAGCGGTGATATTTCTCTGATAGGTCATTCATGAGGAAGGGGGGTAATATTTGTTAATACTTCAGTTTCATCTTGGAAACCCAAGTTTTGCAGCAGAGAAAACTAAAATAGTCTTAAAATCACTGGTAAGTTGGCGATTGTTGATGATCTTTACATTGATTTTGGAGTACCTTTTACGCTATTGCAAGTTTTGCAACTGTGAATGTTTGACGGAACTGAAGTAACCAGCCACAGCAGCGGCTGTGAGTATACCACCCTGTTGCACTCGGGGCAGCGTACCGGACATTCACCTTTCAGTGGCTTTCACTTCGACAAATACATTTTGCTGCAAAATTATTTTCAATTCATTTTTAGCGCCAATATTCCAACTCAACGATCATCGACATCAATTAGCTTTTAAAACTTTAAACCAGTCAGGAGTTAAGAGGAAGCAAATAGAGGCTAAAATTGCTTCCCCAAAAGTTCGAAATTTCATCATTTTTGGAGGGGAAAAAAGATATCCAAATCCGATCGAATATAGTAATGTTATATATACCAAAATAAAGAGGGAAATATCATGAAGAAGTTCCTCTACCATAACCATGTGGAGGTGTTGTGGATCAGTGGATAAGTCCCGGCCTGTGAACCACGAGGTCCGGGGTTCGAATCCCACCGAAGCACTAGCGTCCTTTGGCAAGACGTTAATCTACATTTGCCACTCTCCACCCAGGTGTTAAATGGGTACCCGGTAGGATGGCGAAAGTTAATGTCGTTTGCTTAGCATGTGAGCGTCACTGTACTGCCCATTGCTGGAATGCTCCCCAGGAGTGGAGAATGTGCATACAATGTGTGCGGGCGTGCCAGAATCCAATGACCGGGGTAATAATATATATTGAGCGCTTTGGGCCACTTTGGGAAAGGCGCTTTATAAATGCCAGGTATTATTATTATTATTACCATAACCGAACAATTTCTGCATTATTTTCGTTTGAGATACCTTCTTGACCCCTTGCAAATATCTCGCCAAATCTCACGCTGTCTCGTTTTGCGAGACTCGATATCCAGTGAAGAGGAAATCAACGTAGGAATCGGCATTTTGGCTCATTAACGCACGGGCTGCAGACTGACTGTACAATGTAAGACAGTGGAGCTGGAGGCAAGAGGGGCATAATGCATAACCCCTCCCCCCCCCCCCCAAGCGAAGGATTTCTCATTCCGCTTGCTCGAATGTGCCCATAATTACACCAAGTAAGGGCATTATTTTCTTAAAATTTCCCCAAAACTCGCTCGCTAGCTCTTATGATACATAATGAAATCAAGCATATCTCATAAAGTATGTTGATATTGATGTAATCATAAAGAAAAAACAACAGGGTTTTTAATGTACAAATTAAAAGATCATTCAACATTCCCTCAAATTAATTTGCTGTTGTCATCTTCATTATATCGCTGTAAATAATGCACAAACAAAGGACTTCAGCATTAGCAAAAAGTCTGAAAATTAAATCATTAGGAAAGCTGAAACAGTGCCCATAACCACAAAAAAGGAAGAAGATGATGCTTCATCATGTATTAATCATGTAAATTAGACTGCAGGGTAATACCAATGTCACAATATTGTCCTTTTTTCACTTTATGTTCACCCATTGTAGGTGCCCCTTTTTTGCTGGTGCTCCCCCCCCCCACCCCCACCCCCACTTTCAAAGACACTCCGCTACCCCTGAAGTGATAAGAACAATTTGGTTACACTTAATTTTTTTTTTTTTTTTAATTGCGAAATTAAAAAATTATTTTTTGACCATTACTATGTACTTGCATTGATTTCTGAATAGCTCCCTCTACGACAAAAGCTTCCAAGATTTTCATTTCTTACAAAGGATTTTATAGAAATTTCATAGGCAGTACCTACAGGATGTGTACTAAACCTGTGCAAACTTTTGCAGAATTCTGTGTAAGTCTGCCATAGGGATGAAGTACATTTAAGTGATAATAAGTGTATCATTGTAAAAACCCAAGTTGCAATAAGCTTTGGCAAACTTGCAAGCAAGCTGACAATTTTGGGTTTGCCAAAACAAATGTGAAAGCTAGGGCAGTGACAGTATCGTTGTAAGAACGCAAGTTGCCTTAAATTGTAACAAGCAAGCAAGGAAGCAGAGAAAAGGCTCTTTGTAACCAACACAAAATTAGAACGACAAACTTAAAGCAGTATCCTTGTAAGGATGCTAAATGCAATAAGTTTTAATAAGCAAACAAGCAGGAAGAGAAAAGGATCTTTGTAACCAAAACAAAGAGTGGCAATAACAGTATCATAAATAATAAGGTTTAACGAGCAAGCATGCAAAAGTTATTAGCAACCATAACAATAGTGAAGTGGCGATAACAGTTATCATCGTAAGAACAGTAAGGGTTAGCAAGCAAGAAAATGGGGGGGGGGGGGGGAGATTAGCAAGCAAAGCAAAATTTAAGTGATAATAACAGGATCATTGAAAGAACACAATTTGCAATAAATACTAACAAGCAAGCAAGTAAGCAGACAGAAAAAGTTATTTGTAACCGAAAACAAAAATGAAGGGTATAACAATATCATTGTCAAAATACTAATTGCAATAAGTTTTAACGAGCAGCATGCAAAAGTTATTAGCAACCATAACAATAGTGAAGTGGTGATAACCGTTATCATTGTAAGAACGCTAGTTCCAGTAAGGGTTAACAAGCAAGAAAATGGGGTTTAAAACAATTAGCAAGCAAAGCAAAATTGAAGTGATGATTAAAGTATCATTGTAATAACACAATTTGCAATAAGTACTAACAAGCTAAAAAGTAAGCTAACAGAAAAAGTTATTTGTAACCAAAACAAACATGATGGGTTATAACAGTATCATTGGAAGATCAAAAGCTGCAATAAGTACTAACAAGCAAGCAAGCTAGCAGAAATAGTTATTTGTAACCAAAAGAAAAATGAAGATCATGATGAATTAACAGTATCATTGTAAGAACACAAGTTTCAGTAAGTTTAACGAGCAAGCAAGCAACCAGAAAAAAGCTACTAGTAACCAAAAGTAAAGTTAAAGTGGCGATAACAGTATCATTGTAAAATCACCGTAACAAGCAAGAAAGCAGAGAAAAAATGTCAGCACCAAAACAAAACTTCAATCATAATAACGGTATCATTGTAAGATCACAGGTGGCAATAAGTTTTTAATAAGCAAGCAAACAAGGAGAACAATTTTGTTAACACCCCAAACAAAGTTGAAGTAGTAATAATAGTATCGTTGTAGATACACAATTTGCAATAAGTACAAGCAAGCAGAGAAAAGGAATTTATTAGCAATCATAATAACGGTATCATGGTAAGATCACAAGTTGCGTTAAGTTTTTAATAAGCAAGCAAACAAGCAGAACAGTTTTGTTAACAGCCCAAACAAAGTTGAAGTAGTAATAATAGTATCGTTGTAGATACACAATTTGCAATAAGTACAAGCGAGCAAGCAGAGAAAAAAAAGTTATTAGCAATCATAATAACGGTATCATGGTAAGATCACAAGTTGCAATATGTTTTTAATAAGCAAGCAAACAAGCAAAACACTTTTGTTAACCAGCCCAAACAAAGTTGAAGTAGTAATAATCGTATCGTTGTAGATACACAATTTGCAATAAGTACAAGCAAGCAAGCAGAGAAAAAAAAGTTATTAGCAATCATAATAACGGTATCATTGTAAGATCACAAGTTGCGTTAAGTTTTTAATAAGCAAGCAAACAAGCAGAACACTTTTGTTAACAGCCCAAACAAAGTTGAAGTAGTAATAATAGTATCGTTGTTGATACACAATTTGCAATAAGTACAAGCAAGCAAGCAAGCAGAGAAAAAAAATTATTAGCAACAAAACTGAAACTGTAATAACACAAGTTGCAATAAGTTTTAAGAAGCAAGCAGGCAACCAAAGAAAAAGTTATTAGGAACCCAAACAATATTGAAGTGGCAATAACAGTGTCATTGTAAGAACACAAGTTTCAATAAGTACTAACAAGCAAGCAAGCAGACAAAAAGTTATTTGTAACCAAAACAGAAATGGAAGGGTAATAACAGTATCGTTTAAAGAACACAAGTTGCAATCAGTTTTAACATGCAATCAAGCCATGAAAAAAAAGTCATTAGTAACCAAAAACAAAATGGTAATAACACTATCGGTGTAAGCACACAAGTTGCAATAAGTCTTACAGATAAATAGATGCAAAAAGTTATGAGTCACCAAAACCCCCAAACTCTGATCACATTAAATTTGCATGAATGATTTAACCAAAATGTCTATCCCCCTGTAGGTTCGGGGTTAAGAATAGGCCTAACGTATCTCCTGCCTGTCGTAAAAGGCGACTAATAGGAGCCAAACATTCTACCCAACTAAATTTAATTTATGATACTTAAACGATCTTGATATTTCTATATAGAATTCAATGTAATATGATTTTGGTGGGATTTAAAGTGAAATATGAAGACAAAAGAATTAACAAAAGTAGTTGGTAAGCATATACATGTTTTGAAAAAGGAACACATATGTAAGTTGAAGGACAGAAGTTGCAATGAGTATTAACAAGAAAGCAAGCAGAGAAATGTTATTAGCAACCCAAACAATATAGAAGTGGCAAAACAGTGTCATTGTAAGAACACAAGTTGCAATAAGTTTTACAATCAAGCAAACAAGATGAAGAAAAGTTATTACCACCCAAAACAAAATTGAAGGGGGTAATAACACCATTATTGTAAGAACACAATTTGAAATTGGTTCTAACAATCAAGCAGAGAAAAAGTTTATTAACAACCAAAACATGATTGAAGTGGCAATAACAGTATCATTAAAAGAACACAGCTTTTGATAAGTAATAACAAGCAAGCAAGTAAGCAGAAAACAAAGTTATTTCTAACCAAAACAAAATTGAAGTGGTAATACCAGTATCATTAGAAGAATGCAAGTAGCAATAGGTTTTAACAAGCAAGCAGAGGGGGAAATAGCACCCAAATCGAAATTTGATTGGTAATAGCAGTATCCTTATAATAATAATAATAATGATTCATATTGTTTAAAATGTACTTAATTAACTCTGTAGAGTGCTCTAGGTGCAGAGTAGGATGAAGAAATACAGAAAGAATAAAGTAGAAATACAAGAGAAGAATATAATAATTAAAGGGACGCATTGAACAAGTACATGGAAGTTTTGAACAAATCTGCACTGCAAAAACTGGGGTGTTAAAACTGACACCAGTTGGTGTTAATAGAGGACCACACCCTAGGGTGTTAAAATTACACCCCAGAGTTTCAACATAACACCAAAGAGTGTTAAATAACACCCAAAGGTGTTGTAATAACAGCACTGGGTGTTGATTTAACATCACAGATTTAACACCGGTGTAAAATGACTGGTGTGGTCCTCTATGTACACCAGTTAACACCACAGTTTTTGCTGTGTGGAGAATTGCAATTTCTAATAACTAAAGGTAGGTCATTCCATAAAGGCTCATCCCCCAATGTTTTGTAGAGAAGCAGAGTTGGATGAACGTAAATTTCTGACAGAAGTGTATTTGCGAACTAGGCTTACATATTACGAAGAGGAGCAGAACCCTTGACGCAAAAGAAAACAAGTAGTAAAATATTTAAAAGAATGTGACTTTCTGACTTGAAACAAGTGGAGTGATTACAGAGTAGCGGTGATATGAATGTGTTTCTTATGGGGTGTTGCAAGAAAGTTGCGATTGATTGCAAGTTGCAACTGATCGGTACTGACCAATCAAAATCATTGTTGCAAGCGCATCTTCTTGAATTGGTAGACCTGGCCTGAACCATTCAGAATAGTTGTTCTAATTTGCTTTACAATTTGCAATTGATTGCAACCTTCTTGCAACACCCCATTAGACAGGGTAACAATGCCTGCTGCTGCATTGTGCGCTCCGAAAATCAAGCCGTTAAGCAAATCAAAGCATGAAATAATTTCTCTGTAGCCGATTTAGTTAAGTATTTTCTGATGAACCCATTAATATTACAAAGTTGGTACCTCACTGATATACAAATACTGAAAATTTGATGAGACATTTTCATGCTGTAGTCTAACAATATTCCAAGTTTGCGACAAGTTTGGGACACAAAGTTGCAATAAGTACAAATAAGCAAGCAAGCAGAAAATAAGTTATGAGCAACCATAACAATATCGAAGTGGCAATAACACTGTCATAAGAACACATGTTTTAATAATTACTAACAAGCAAGCAAGTTGCAATAACTTTTTTAACAAGCAATCAAGCCAGCAAAAAAAAAAAGTCTTTAGTACAAAACAAAAATGAAGGGGTAATAACAGTATCATTTCAGGAACACAAGTTGCAATACCTTTTTTAACAAGCAATCAAGCCAGCAAAAAAAAAAATTCTTCAGTAACCAAAACAAAATTGAAGTGGTAATAACAGTATCACTGTAAGCACTCAAGATGCAATAAGTCTTACAGATAAATAGATGCTAAAAGTTATGAGTCACCAAACCCCCCAAACTCTGATCACATTAAATTTGCATGAATGACATTTGTCTTTGCCCCTGTAGGTTCGGGGTTAAGAATAGGCCTAACGTATCTCCTGCGTGTCGTAAAAGGCGACTAAAAGGAGCCAAACACTGCCCAGCTAAATTTAATTTATGATACTTGCATGATATTTCATGATAGAATTCATTGTAATATGATTTTGGTAAAATATGAAGGAAAAAAAATCAGCAAAAGTAATTGGTAAGCACATACATATTTTGAAAAAGGAACACAAATGTAATTTGAAGAACACAAGTTGCAATAAGTACTTACAAACAATCAAGCAAGCTGAGAAAAATGTATTAGTAACAACAAAATTAAACTGATAACAACAGTATAGTAAGAACACAGGTTGCAATAAGTCTTAACAAACAAGCAAGTAAGCAAAGAAACGTTATTAACCAAAAGTGAAAGGGCAGTGACAGTAGCGTAAGAACACACAAGTTGCAATTAATTTTAACAAGCAAGCAGAGAAAAGCTTCTTTTTAACCAAAACAAAATTGAAGTTGTAGTAACAGTATCATTGTAAGAACACAAGTTGCAATAAGTTTTAACAAGCAGGTAGGTGGAAAAAAAAAGTTATTAGCAACCAAAACAAAATCGAGGTGATAATAGTAGTATCATTTAACAACACAAAGTGCAATAAATTCAACAAGCAAGAAACCAAGCAGAGAAAATTTATTAGCAATCTAAACAAAATTGAAGTGGAATTAAACAGGATCATCTTAACAACACAAGTTCCAATAAGTTTTGAAAGGCAAGCAAGCAAGCAAGGATAACTTCTGTAATCAAGATGAAGAAACATAATGTCTCAAGGGGAAAAAAATCTGCTAATAAGCTAATCCAAACCATATAAATGATAAATAGAAACAGTTTCAGGCGTAATAAGATTTTTTTTTTCTTTTATGGCTAAGTTAACACTGCAAATAAGAATTTAAAAACGTAAAATTGTACAAAGGAGCAACTATGAGGGAAGGGTAAGCTCATAAGATATGGATATATTGGATGTTTCTATAAGACATACATCTAGTATGTACAACTGATAATTTTTCTATCAGTGGTAGATATGAACAGACTTGAGGCAAAAGTTGAAAGTGTAATTAAAAAAAAAAAATACATTTGTATTTTCTTATGACCCCATTAATATTACAGGTTGGTACCTCACTGAAATACAAATACTGAAAATACGATGAGACGTTGTCATGCTGCAGTCTAACAATATTCCAAGGTTGCGACAAGTTTGGGACACAAAAAAATAGAGGTCGGAACATTTGTAATATGTGGCTAACTTAACACTGCATGTGAAGAAAAACGATCAACAGGGCAACTATGAGCTAAGGGGTAAGCTAATAAGATGTGGATATATAGGGTGGGTTGGTAAGACATGTCTAGTTTGATGTTCTGTGCCTGGAAGGTTTACATCATGGATGATCACTCTAGTGTGATAGTATCAGAAGCACAGAACCCAAACTGGATCACTGTCTTACACCTCTCATAGTTGCTGTCCGCCATGAACACCAATAGAAAAGAGAGAAAATTGCTTCTTGAGCAATTGTAATTAAAACTATATTGTAAATATTCAAATATATGTTTTGCAAACCTCCAATGGCAAGTACTGCAAGAGAAAAAAGATAAACTGTACAGAGGCAGGGTGGAATTTATAAAACAAATGAATTTAATGAACCTCTCATGCCATTATCAGAGATTAAAATAAAAACTGACACAAAAGTTAGACTTCTGCATTAGAAATAGAGTAACTATCATTAAGGAGGGAAAGGATAAGTTGCTTAAAGATAAATTTTCCTAAATTTTGTATCAGTGGTAGATACGAACAGACTTGAGGCAAAAGTTAAAAGTGTACTTTAAAAAAAAATAGAGGTCGGAACATTTGTAATATGTGGCTAACTTAACACTGCAACTATGAGGGAAGGGGTAAGCTTATAAGATCTGGATATATACAGGGTGGGTTGGTAAGACATACCGGCCCAAATTCACAAAGGTTGTAATAGATATGTACCATGGTTTATGCAGATTTTGTGGTATAAGTGCGCTTGATTTTGCGCGTACACTTAGAAAGATCCAATAATGAACACGCGTGATAAGCAAAGGCCGCAAATTTTACGCTTGTTGCCATGGTTTAGACTAAGCCTGAGTCATATCGAATATTTCATAAACCGGGATTCGACGGCTTTGATTCGATCGAATACCGGTTAATCGATAAATGATGTGCGGTGAAAACAGAGTTGCACACAGTTGCACGCAGTGTATGCACCATGCACCGGTGACCGGTCCGCTGGCATCGCGGGCATGGGCTCTCGCTGCTCGAAATTAACGATGGCCCGCTAGCCAATGGCTAGTAAAAATCACAGCGGACGAGCCAAAATCTTAAGTTTCTAGTCCGTATGGCTAGCTAAAATGTCACTAGTGTCGCACGAAGCGATGCTCATTGTCGACACACCCGACAATGATTCAAATTCAAAGAATTAATAATCTTACTTTGTCTTTGGAGAGCTGAATGGAACACGTTTGTTCGATGCCAAAAAAAAAAAACAATACGAAATAAACTTTTCGTCGCTCAATATAGACTCGACTTCATTCAGCTTCAAAGATCATTCAGAAGTAATTGCCAATTTGATGAGAGTGTGATATTAGTTATTGCGAATTAAGTAGGAACACTCGTACTCATGCCCATATTTATCATGTTCAATTATACAATTGTCAAATTGACAATGCAGAGAGAGTGCAAGAAAATTATCGTAAACTTCAGTTCGTAACGACAAAACGACTTTTCCATAGAGAAAGCACAGGTAAAGCGCGACGTCCTCCGCGAGCGAATTAGCGAAAGTTAGCCAACAGTTTGAACTTTGAAGTCGCCTTCACGTTCTCTGCTAGTATATATGCTGTACGTTACGGAGTTTTTTTTTTATTTGATTTTTTCATGGCGGCTACGGTAGTCAAAAATCTGGCGGACTACAAATCGATGCACCGAATTTGCCAAAACGTATTCGGGAGTCGATGTCTTCGATCGAACACCGGCTAACCAATCGATTCGACTCAGGCTTAGTTTAGACCATGGTTTATGTAAATTAATTGAAATAAACTGTGCATAAATTTACATAAACCATGGTCTAAACCATGGCAACTAGCGTAAAATTTGCGCACTTTGCTAATCACGCGCGTTCATTATTGGATCTTTTTAAGTGTACGCGCGAAATCAAGCACACTTAAACCACAAAATCTGCATAAACCATCGTACAAATCTATTACCACCTTTGTGAATTCAGGCCACCATGTCTAGTTTGATGTTCTGTGCATGAAAGGTTTACATCTAGAATGATATTATTTCTTAATGGTATTAGAAGTACAGAACTCAAACGAAATTGTTATGTCCTACACCTCTTTTAGATGCAGTTTACTGCAAAGAGATGTTAGAGAAAAGGACAAAAGACAAAGTTAAATTTTCAGAAGTAGTACCATAAAGCAAATCAAACTCAAATGCCAGCCTTATATAATATATTCCAAATTGAAGGGAAATATTACAAAGTTAAACCATATTAATTGAGATAACAATACTGCTTATGACATTTTTCATCTATCAATAATAGACAGAAACAGTTTGGAGGCAGATTTGTATGTTTGCTTTTAAACAAAGATAAACTCTTGAAGGCACTTCTCCAAATCTTGATTATACTGAAACATGTATGGCTAACCTAACACTGCAAATAAGAAGGGGAAAGTGCAACCAAGCAACTATGAGGGAAGGGGTAAGCTATTAAGAACTGGCTATATAGGGTGGGTCTGTAAGGCATATGTCTATTTTGATGTTCTGTGCGTGTCAACATTACATCTAGGATAGCACAGTATTAAATGCACAGAACTCAAACGAGATATGTATGTCTTACACCTCTTGTAGTTGCAGCACACCACAAAAGCTTTTTGAAAAGGAGGTACTATCTTGCCTTCATTGCATTCTATTTTACAAAGCAGTATGATGTAACGTATAGTATACAAGCAGCTGAGGAAACTCTAATGTCAGCTTCATATTTTTTATTGGGAGAGACAAAAATACCTCTGAAGCAAACTTCATTTAAAAAAAAAATTCAACTAATTTCAAATCCAATGCTATTACCATAAGCTATCAGAGAAAACACATAAGCCTAAGAGTTAATTGGCTATTTGAAAAATTGGTAAGAATACAACAAAGCGTCATCCACTGAGAAAGTCTTTTTACCACTCAACAACTTACAGCCTTATGATATTCTAGAGTCCTAAGGGTCAATTGAAAGTTTTCATAGATAATAGCAATTCTGTAAACTAGTTGCTGCTGAATCTGTAAACACGCAGATAATTTTGACACACTAAGCCGTATTGCAATGATGCTTAAAAGCAGTGCTATATTTTTAGCTACATTTTTTTATTTACAAGTCCTTACTCTTGCAATCAATTCATAATTCTTAATGGCTAGCAAATCATTTAGTAACATTTAGAAAGATTACTTTGATTTAGCTGCACTAAACAGTGCAATATGGAAAATTTACTGAAACGCAGCTTAAAGTCAGTTGTCAGTTTCAGCTTTTAGATGCCAAATAATTATGATCCAAATGAAGGCAACTTTGTGATAATTAACTTAGCAAGACCAACTGCAATTCAAGTTCCATTAAGAAGGAGGAGGCAGGGTAAATCGGGGGCAAGCAATTCCTGTTGAATATATCCCATGCTTTAGAAATTGCACTCTAGGAGATTCCTTTTAGAAGCAGAGTATAATTGAAATAATTCTTAAGACTTGAATATTTTTATAAAACAAAACAAAATATTCTTCTGATAGAAATTAAGCGCAACATCTTTGCACAACCTGAAAATTAGAATTCTTCCTGTTGAACTTCAAAAGGTAAACCTACTACAATTTCCATACAATCTCGCAACGTATAAGAAGTTGTTAAGCATTTGCAGCTATGAGGGAAAGGGTAAAGCAAAAAGATCTGGATTTTCTTAGGGTGGGGCTCTGGTATATGTACGTCCAGTCTAACTTACAAGCTAGAAGAGTCAATTTAGGAGGCTGGTTTCAGTTGGATAGTAGATTGAAGCAATGTAGTTAGACTGGACTTACATATTCCATGACCTTTGTAGCTGCATAATGAGTCCACCAGGCTTAAGGATTGCCAATTTGAGTGGCAAAGCAACTATACGGAGGGGGTTAGTCTTATAAGATCTGGATAGGGTGGGTCAGCAGGCCATCTTGTTTTGTCTGATGTTCTGTGCCTAGGAAAGAGTATCGCAGGAGGATGGCTTTTGTTCGGAATTAAATTGGAGCACAGTTCTTGGATGAAAACAGTCATGGCCTGTTCCCTTTATAGTTGCAAATCTGTTAACATCAGCTAGCCGTAGGATTTCTGATACATCTGTAAACTTCATATTCAAAAGTAACTTCTTTCTTGTGTTTTATAAAGGGCAACAAAGTGAAGCAAGAAAAGGAATACTTCTGTGAATTTAATGCACTTTTTTCTTTTGGTGGGGGGGGGGGGGGGGGAGGGGGGTAAAAAGGATAACAATTAGTCAGTGGCAGCTATGAGGGAAAGGGTGAAGAAATAACATCTGGACTCTCTTAGGGTGGGGCTCTGGGATATATGTCCAGTCTGACTTACAAGCTAGCAGAGTGAATTTAGGAGGGTGGTTTTTAGTTGGATTGGAATTTGAAGCAGTGTAGTTAGTTAGACTGGACATATATTCCATGACCCTTGTAGCTGCAAAGTGAATTCACCAGGCTTTACATTTGCATTCATGCTCATCAACATCAAACAGCAAAGAGGATATCTGATACTTCTGTGGTCTTTTGAGAGAGGTGATAGTATTTGAAAGTTGAAAGTAATTTAGAACACAATTCTTTGGACTAAAACATTAATGGCCCTTTTCTCTTACACTTGGGGAAAGGGGCTTCAATGTGTACCATTAACAACAATCTTCTGTGTATTCACAATTGAAGGTTTTCGGTAACACCATGTGGGAGCCTCTGTGAAAAGGCTGTTGATATATTCTTTCGTGAAAAATAACCCACTTATGGGGTGTTTAGAGGAATTTAGGAGAAGTGAAAGGAAAGGAAAGAGATGGAAATGGAATGAAATTAAATTAAACACTTACACAAGACTATTTTTGGTTTTTGTTTTCGGTGTTTGTACACCAAAAATGAAGTGAAATGGAAAGGGGAAAGAAGAAAAAGGAAGAAAGAGTGATTGAGATCAGGAAAGTTCTGAGCAGGTCAGAGAAGTTTGGAGAGGGTAGTTCTGAAAAGAACTGTTTGTATTCCTCTGTAGAGTAGTTCTGAAAGAGAGTTTCCGAACTACGGTAATCTTTCGGTAAAGGAGTATATCTGTCTCGACGCGTTTCGAACAGTGTGCTCTGTTCATCGTCAAGAGAATCTCTTGACGATGAACAGAGCACACTGTTCGAAACGCGTCGAGACAGATATACTCCTTGACGATGAACAGAGCACACTGTTCGAAACGCGTCGAGACAGGTATACTCCTTTACCGAATGATTACCGTAGTTCGGAAACTCTCTTTCAGAACTACTCTACAGAGGAATACAAACAGTTCTTTTCAGAACTACTCTCTCCAAACTTCTCTGACCTGCTCAGAACTTTCCTGATCTCAATCACTCTTTCTTCCTTTTTCTTCTATCCCCTTTCCATTTCACTTCATTTTTGGTGTACAAACACCGAAAACAAAAACCAAAAATAGTCTTGTGTAAGTGTTTAATTGTATCCCCCGCAGTATGCCGGAGGATACTTTGGATTCAGCAGCGTTTCGCCGCCGCCGCCGCCGCGTCACATTCTTGTGTGCGCTCTAGCGGTCACATTTCTCGACGAATTTCTTTCAGACTTCCTATGGACGTGTATCTTGGTAAAATCTGGACCCCTATAGTTTCTGGTGATGCTGCCCCCAGTGTTCCGTCTTTTATAGGGTAAAAGGCCATATTTTTGGGGAAAGTTTGTGTGCGCTCTAGCGGTCACATTTCTCAACGGATTTTGTTCAAATTTTGTATGAAGGTGTCTCTTGGTAAAATCTGGAACCCTATAGATTTTGGTGATGCTGCCCCCAGTGTTCCGTCTTTTATAGGGTCAAAGGTCATATTTTGATAGATGTCTTGTGTGTACTCTTGTGTGCGCTCTGGCGGTCACATTTCTCAACGGATTTTGTTCAAATTTTACATGAAGGTGTCTCTTGGTGTAATTTAAAAACCTATAGTGTTTGGTGATGCTGCCACCAGTGTCCCGTCTTTTATAGGGTCAAAGGTCATACTTCAGGACATGTCGTGAGTGCACTCTGCAGGCCACATTTCTCAATGGATTTTGTTTAAATTTTGTATGGAGATGTATCTTGGTATAATCTACACATGTTTAATTTTTCGTGATGCTGCCCTCATTGTTCCGTCCTTTATAGGGTCAAAGGTCATTTTTCCATTTCTTGCACTCTTACTTCTGCATTTCTTGACGGATTTCATTCAAATTTTGTATGGAGATGTATCTTGGTATAATCTACACATATTTAATTTTTGGTGATGCTGCCCTCATTGTTCCGTCCTTTATAGGGTCAAAGGTCATTTTTCCATTTCTTGCACTCTTCTGCATTTCTTGACGGATTTGTTCAAATTTTGCATGAAGGTGTCCCTTGGTGTAATCTAAAAACCTGTAGTTTTTGGTGATGCTGCCACCAGTGTCCCGTCTTTTATAGGGTCAAAGGTCATACTTCAAGGGATGGCGTGAGTTCACTCTGCAGGCCACATTTCTTGATGGATTTCTTTCAAATTTTGTATGGAGATGTATCTTGGTGTAATCTACACATCTTTACTGTTTGGTGATGCTGCCCTCATTGTTCCGTCCTTTATAGGGTCAACGCTCATTTGTCCCTTTTGTGCACTCTTACTTCTGCATTTCTTGACGGATTTCATTCAAATTTTGTATGTAGGTCCATTATAGATTACACCTCTACAGTTTTTGGTGATGCTGCCTCTAGTGTTCCGTCTTTCATAGGATCAAAGGTCATATTTCAGTGGATGTCTTATGTGCGCTCTGAGGTCATATTTCTTCCGAATTTTCTATAAAAATGCATTATACTCTAATCTACACAAATCGTTTTGGTAATGCTGCTCCTGGTGTTGACAATATTCCGGGCCACTGGCGGCAATTTCTACACCATCCTTTTGTTTGAGGGAGGGGATGGGGGAGGGTCTTTGTCCCTCCTTCAAATCGCTGCCAGCGCCGGGGGATACATTTCGCATTGCGCGGCACGAGGAATGCACATTTCTAGTTTAATTGCATTCCATTTCCATCTCTTTCCTTTCCTTTCACTTCTCCTAAATTCCTCTGAACGACCCAAAAGTGGGTTATTTTTCACGACAGAATATATCAACGGCCATTTCACAGAGGCTCCCACATGGTGTTACCGAAAACCTTCAATTGTGAATACTCACCATGAAAACCTACAGAGAACATCTAATCTTCTGTGTGTGTGTGGGGGGGGGGGGGGGAGGGTGTGGAGTCATAAGCAATTTTAACAACCATTGTAACAATGGGGCAGCTATGAGGAAAAGGGTAAAGCAATAACATCTGGATCTTTCTAGGGTGGGGCTCTGGGATGTATGTCCAGTCTAACTTACAAGCTAGCATGGTGAATGTAGGAGGCTGGTTTTTAGTTGGATAGTAGATTGAAGCAATGTAGTTAGACTGGACATATATTCCATGACCCTTGTAGCTGCTCACTGAATATACAAGAGCAATAGTCATCTAGCATTCATGAACTAGTACTATTAGTACAATCTTTGGGCGTTTTCTCACAATGAACCAGTCAATTACTACAGCTTTCCACCCCTCCCTTTATTTTTTTTATTTTTTTAAAAATTTTAAAAATTTATTTTTTTATTTATTTATTTAATTTATCTTTTTTTTAAATTTATTTATTTATTTTTTATTTTTTGTGGGGGGGGGGGGGGGGGGGTGTATAGTTATTTTTTTATTTTTATTAGTTTATTTTGGATCAGGAACTCCCACTGTCTTGCCATTTTACCATCAAATCAACTCTATATACTTTCTAGTATTCAAGTCTGGCGCAATATTTCTCACAAACCCATTTTCCTGTTTTAAAAAAATCTTGAGCATCATTCTGCAGTCACATCAATTGATGTTGACTATAGCTTTGCAATCTTGACAATTGGTTCTGAATATTAGTTAGATACATCTAGTAACTGAACATAAAGTCTTAGAGGACTTTGATCTTCATCCCCAACATCGGCACCTAATAACAAGTAACATAGAGATAGGCAAGTTCTTGAGACTGATCACCTAGTTCAAGAACGCTTGTCTCAGAACTTAACACCTTGTTCTGAAGACTAGTGAGAGACATCTGGTGACTGAACATGAAGTCCTAGAAATTGCCCTGCAATGTAGCAGGTCACATACAGATATGTAACCTCTTGAGACTGACCACTTAGTCCAGGAAACTGCGGTCTTAGAACTTAACATCTTGTTCTAAAGACTGGACACTGACATCTAGTGACTGAACATCAAGTCCCTGAGTACTTCTATTGCATCCCAACATCAGTGCTTAATAGCAAGTCACATGCAGATATGCACACGCTTGAGACTAACAACCTAGTCCAAGAAACAGTGGCCTCAGAACTTATCTTGTTCTGAAGACTTGACACCGACAGGTAGTGATTGAACATTCCTAGGGGACATTGTCCTGCACCCCAATCATTGGTGCCTAACAGCAAGTCACATACAGATATGCCTATTCTTGAGACTGACCACCATGTCAAAGAAACATTGGTCTTAGAACATATCACCTGTTCTGAAGACTGGACACCAACATCTAGTGACTGAACACCAAGTTCTGAAGACTTGCACCGACATGTAGTGACTGAACATTGATTCCTAGGGGACATTGTCCTGCACCCAAACATCGGTGCATAACAGCAAGTCACATACAGATATGCCTACTCTTGAGACTGACCACCTTGTCTAAGAACATCACCTTGTTCTGAAGACTGGACACCAACATCTAGTGACTGAATACCAAGTCCTAAAGGACATTGACTTGCACTCTTAACAACGGTGTCTATCAGCAAGTAACTTACAGATATGCACGCTCTTGAGACTGACCACCTAGTCCAAGAAACTCTGGTGAAAGACCTTAACATCTTGTTCTAGACTAGAGACATACATCTCATGACTAAAAATCAAGTCAGAGAGGACTTTATTGCACCCCTAACATCAGTGCATAATGGGCAAGTCACATACAGATGTGCACGCTCTTGAGACTGACCACCAAGTCCAAGAAACACTGGTCTTAGAACTTAACATCTTGATCTGGAGACTGGAAACTGACATCTAGTGACTGAACACCAAGTCCTAGAGGTATTTGTCACATCCCTAACATCAGTGCCTAACAGCAAGTCACATACAGATATGCACGCTCTTGAGACTGACCACCAAGTCCAAGAAACACTGGTCTTAGAACTTAACATCTTGTTCTGGAGACTGGAAACTGACATCTAGTGACTGAACACCAAGTTCTGGAGGATATTGTAGTGCACCCCCACTATCCATGCCTTGCAGCAAGTTACATACATATCATGCATGCTCTTGCGACTGACTACCTAGTCCAAGAAACTGGTCTTAGAACTTAACATCTTGTTCTAAAGACTGGACACCTACACCTAGTGACTCAACATCAAGTCCTAGAGATCATTGATGCCATCTCTTTCTCTTTCAATAACACCTTATAAGCCTTGCCTTGTTACTGAAATTGCTCTGGTACCTCTTCATTGGTACTACTTCATTGGTCTATACTAAAGACCCTCATGTCATGATTTTATTCTCAGAAAAATTCAACAAAAAATTAGACCACCAAAAATAATGAGCTGCACAATTATATTTTGAGGTGCAGCTACTTTGTATCATGGGTCTATTGTGTCAGTTGTCAGATATTGTGCAAAAACCGTCTTTAAAACTTTTGGCTCATTAGCAACCATCAAAAACATACCACTTACAACTCAAATTATACCGGATAATCAAAAACCATAACACTCGGTAGTATGAATAAGTTGAAAGATGCAATATGAATATGAATTATGAATATCTATTTGATTCTGTGGAGAGCATTGCTCGAGTAGTGTAAGCAAATGATTATATATCTGTATATCTGACAAAAAAAATTATTTATATTCTATATCATGAATTATATATTCAGAAATCTATTTATATATTATCTAAGAAAAAAAAATTAAACCCATAAAAATTATAAACGAAAATGTGAAAAAAATAATACAAAATGAAAATGTTTAAAAAAAATACAAAATGAAAATGTAAAAAAAATATATAAAAAATAAAAACCTCAAGATTGCTTTTTCAGACTTTTCTGTTTATCGCCTAGTATGAGAGAGAGAGGGGGTGAATGAGTTAGAAACACATGAAGGTGTACCAGACTGAGTTGGATATATTTGCAGAATGTGTGTGTGAGAGAGAGAAAGATATGAAGTTTGTAAGAAGCATGCGTTTGTAAGACAGATGGAGAGAGAGAGAGAGAGAGAGAGATTGATTGTGGAAATACATGTTGGACAGATGCGTGACTGTGTGGACGTGTTTAGCCGTATGTCCGAGGACATTTTCGGACAGAGAACAAAAAGAAAATGAGAACAATAGTCCTCGAACGTCGAACAGTGAATTTGTGCCTTATTCCGTCGACTGTCAGAGGACGGAGGAACAGTAGAGGAACAATAGAGGAACAATACTTGTCCTCGGAAGTAAAGCAATACAAGACACTCTGTGTGTGTGTGCGTTTGTTTAGCATTATGTCCGAGGACATTTTCGGACAGAGAACAAAAAAAAATTCATGACAACAATGGTCCTCGGAAGGCGGACAATAGTCCTCGAACGTCGAACAATGAATTTATGCCTTATTCCGTCGACTGTCCGAGGACGAGTAACAATAGAGGAACAATAGTTGTCCTCGGAAGTAAAGCCATGTAAACGTGGGTGGGTGTGTGTGTGTGTGTGTGTGTGCAGGAGAGATACTGGGGTAGAAGTGATGTGTTGTGTGAGAGAGAGAAAGAGAAAGAGAGAACTGGAGAGAAAAAATATACTGTAAAATCAGCAACTAATTATAGTAAACATGAAGCTTTCACGTTTTGTCAAGATTCATGAGAGTTTCATGGTGAAAAATAATTGAATCAAGTGTGGATTTATTTTCAATTTTTCAAAAGTTGTAAACTCCAAGAATAGCGATCACTTACTTTTTTATGAACGTTTCTGGGTTTTTGAACAGTAACATGAGGTGGAATGAAGAATAATTTAGAAAGAAAGATGAAAAATATGGTATGTGCATTGTAAGAGAGAGAGAGAGAGACAGAGGTGGGGAGGGGCGGGGTGAGGGGAGACAGGAGAAAATCAGTTTACAATGTAATGTGAAATGGGTGATAACCAAGTACAAGATTGCGTAGGAGAGACTACTAGTAATTCAGTAGTAGATGGGGGAAAATGTAGCTCGATTGTGAGGGTTAGTTGGTGTCAGTATAGCGCACACTACCCAAACTGTCTATGTAATAATTAGTTATAGAATAAACAATTGATAATTTGCCCAATATTCTAAAAAGTTTTGACATGTCATGCAGCGTGAATTAAAAAGCATATATATATATGTATATATACGTATATAACACACCTTTTTGGGCAAAGAGAAAACCCAATTGGCTCAGGAACATTTGCATTACTCCCCGAAATGTCGCCCATATAGCCTTTCCCTGAATAGAAAGCTAACAACACTCCATCATGTGGTTATTATAGTTTCATTCTGTTATTATAGTTTCATTCTAATCTATTATTTCCCCTAATTTGAACACGGGTCATTTAGTGTGTGGTCATTTCTTTAAAAAATTTGATAGACATAGATGGAGACAAATTAAGAATGGAATATTGGAGCAAGGTCTTAGGACAAGAAACAGACAGGAAGAAAATCATTAACTTAATTATGCACATATGGGACTTCTTACTAGGGTATATACCCAAGTTATGACCTAATCAGACAAGAACATTTCTAATAGAACCTGGAAATCTTTTACATAATGAAATTGTGTATGTTTCTTTCACTTGGATAAAAAAGCTAAATGCTTAAATGGAAATCCAACCTTAATAGCAAGTTGCTTTGAAAGAAAGAGGAAAAATCAGAGAACCAGATTGGTGAAAGTTTGAATGAAATCGGACAAGCAATAAGAAAGTAATGAATTTTTGAAAGTTGTAATCACTACATTTGAGAATTTCAAATTGGCCGAATAGATAAGGTCACTGATGTAGCTGTGGACAACTCCCCCATTCGCTCCAACACACAAAATGTATTACTCAGTAGGATCTTTTTCTTTCATGAGGACCTATAACATTATGCTATCTCCAATATATTTTGAGTCCTGCCCGGAGGGTAAAAGCGCCTCGAAGAAAACCACAAATTAATGAAATTTTTGTGTACGACAAACGGGAGAATTGTCCAATTGCCAATTTGAGATTCGCATAGATGTAGTGATCTCATTATTCAAACATCCATAACTTTCTTAGTCCTTGTCCGATTTCTTTCAAACTGTCACCATCCTGTTTTTCTTATTTTTCTGGTTTCACACAAATCATCTTATTAGCAAGGTTGGAGTGCCCTTTAAATGAAATTAATTAATATCACTATCATCCAAGGTCTCTTGCACAACTGTAATAACATATTCAACACTCGATTTTACTTGTAACACTCATTCACAACTTTCAAATCAAGAGGCCTCGATACTCGACCCCACCATTGAAAATACAGTTAACGAGATTTCTCACACATTTCTTTTACTGATTTGTAAAGTTTAATTTGAGACTGACATCTGCTCAGACAAAGGAAAGATACATAAGTTTTTTTTTTTTAAAGAGACAAAACAGGGGACTGGAAAGAAAAAAATATATAACAGTCTAAACCTGATTCATAGAATACAAACACTGTGCATTTCATTTTCATACAAAATTCTCTTTTTCCACATCTATACATTTCATTTCTGTGATTCGACACACGAGAGAGACAGCTATACATTTCAATAGTCAATCTATACAGATCAATAAATAAAACTATATTTGTTGTTTTCATACAAAATTTACACAGGCATTATTAGATTTATGGTACAAAAAAATCATACTCTAAATAAAAATAAGATTTCTTTTAATTTGTTTTTCTTTCTCTATGAAATACAAATTTAAAGGAGAATTAACCTCAAACAATAAAGACGATAGTGTTGAAAGGTGTTATTTATTCCTACTTGTTAGACTATATGGCTTCGCGTCAAAATATACGAGATCGATACGAATCAAGATTTTCTGAGCAAAATTTATCATCTGCTAGCAATATGTATCGTCTGCTAGCAATACATGGGGGCTGCCATTTTTTTATGTGTACAAGAAGATTTTCTTAATCCAAATGCCCAATTGCCTTTTTCAAAATTAAAAACCCATTTGAGATTAAAAATATAGAATAGATATGTCAATTTATTTTTAAACTGAAGATTTCCTTATATATTTCTGTTGAAAATCGATATTCGCTTAATATAAATCTATTTTCTAGATACTGTGACGCAATGGACGGAGCAAATTAATTCAAATTTTATGGATGCTTCTTCCCTGAGCATCTATAGCAGCAAACTATGCATTCACCTGCTTTCGGATAATGGGACTTGAAAAGTCAGAATGCATGCTGCATACTGCTCTGTTTGGCAAACCCAAGAAAATAAATTTTTGTTAAGCAAAACCAGACAATTTAAAAGTATCATTATAAAGATTTAATTTTTATAAATCATGTAAACACCCACTTTATATTTTTCGTCACATATGGGATTTTAGGTAATGAAGAAAAGCAATTTAGGTCTTGGATTCAAAATATCTTCCTGACCGGAACATTTCTCAATGGTTCATGTACAAATCCAAATCAGCAAGAAAATGGCAACCCCCATGTAAATGAGTAGGAGACGATACCGGGTGTTGGAATATCTTTATTTATACCCTTTTCTGATATCTTATTAGAAAATGATTTAGGCCAATAAGTAGGAATATATTACACCTTTCAATATAAGTAAATTTGTACTCAGGGGTTAATTCTCCTTTAAGGTATTAATTTAATGAAAATGTCACATTTTGATAAACCTTTCCCTTTTGATTTTTTTTTTCTGCTCAAGTCTTACTTCATTCTCATTTTGATGGCAGAACGTACGTTATAGAATTGAATTTCATGATATGCAGCTTTTTAGCTCTCCAAGCCATGCACGAACGGCCCTTACAAATAGAAAAGTCGTGTAATGTTTGAGAAAGTTTCTTCCTAATGAACTCACCTCTTTCATACATAATTGTTACTGCCATTTTCTATGTTTTCTATGTTCGAGAAACTGCCTTTAGTGACCCCAAGCTTCCCCTGGAAATATTGTAGTTCTTGCAACAACAAAAATCCCTGATTAATTTACTTCAATCATTCACGAGGTAAATCTGTTGTAAGACACAGCTTTTTGTCATGTTTTGATTCGAGATCCTATTAAAGATCCAATGTATAAAAGAATACCGCAATCTGTAGTATAGTTTACCGGTAAAAACCTTTTTTTCTTGCTTCTAATAACTGCAAACATGGAACTAAAATGTTGCCCTTATAATGCATCTTTGAACTACATGTATACGGGGAAATGTACTTTACATAATGGACAAATGAAGAAAAGGTTATCCTCACACTCAAAAAAGTTTTGATACCTCACTGGCTAACATACTGATCACTATTAAACAGGAACTTTTCTATTACTGTTGTTATTACGCAACATTCAAAACATGCATATGATTGCATTGGCAGAAGTTGATTTCCCTTTAAGGCTCGTTCAAATAGGCCGCAGTAAATCGCTTTAAAAAACACCCCAGGAGTTTTATAGCAAACTGCACTTCATATTTCTGTATCTTTTTACACACAGGTAAGAGGGTGTGCATAGGACTTTTGTTGTGTCATTCATCCTCACTTGCCATTCATTTTTTTTCAGAGCGGCTTACCGCTGCATATGTCAACGAGCCTAGAGTGTCAAGGACAGATACATAAACAAACATGTATATCATGATATTGGCAAACAATACTAAAAATAAGAAATAGAAGATTTAGTACTTAATCCCATACATGAAAGCCAGCAGAAATTCATTTTTAAAAAGTATTATTCATGATATTACGATGAATATTGGTCTTTGGTTTGCTCCATTTTAAACTGGCAACCTGATTCCGGGCAGTGATTTAGGATAACTGATAACGATTTTTTACTAATAGGTTGGGAGCAACAATGTGAAGTGATATTAATCAGACTGAAGCACATCGCACACTGTTTGATCCGACTGCAATCCATTTTTTGAATAAATTGCAATATCATTGGACAGAAAATTTTACAAATTTAAAATATTAATTAACAAGGTTGCTAATACTAATAGTCATTAGGAACAGAAAGATTTAAGTTGCAAGGTTTGGCAGGTTTCCAAGTTTTTGGAGAGGCCACATTGACAGCAAATTGGGGAAAGCCTTGCCATTGGTCTAACCTCACTTCAATTTGCAGCCGATTGGGCTTTTTTTCCAACTCGGAAACCAACATTCCCCGACAAGTATGATGTTACTGTTTATTTGACCATTAGGAACCTGAATAAGGAAAATTTTAGGTATTTAAAGAAAATTAGAATTTCTAATGATATTGCAAATTTGTCTGCGATTGGGTAGCAGTTGGATCGTACAGTGTGCGGTGGGCTTAAGACGACAGTTTTATACCCACGCAAATAATGTGCGACGTTCTGTTTTCTTATTCATTTTGACAATAGATACCTCAAATCATAAAATTGCCCCTCCCTTACAAAATCAGAGAAACCAAATCATACACAAGTCTATATACCACATGAAAGAGAAACACATTTTACTATGATGCCCCTGCCTGCAGAAACATTAATTCTTGCTAGTTGAAATATATATATACACTTGCATCGAGCTATAAAGTTTGTGTCTGTAATAGGAGTAGTTTCTACCATCATCAAGTATTATTCTGAATAGGATTCGGATCAGGGCCCGGTTTCATATAACTTAAATTAGCTCTCAGCCAATTAGATTCAAGGATTTCAGTAGCTTATAACAATTATTGTAACTTGTTATTGATAACAAGTTTTATGAGACGGGGCCCAGAATTTCCAAGTACACTATCATATAAGCAAAAGAAAAATAAAGTCCTTGGCACTAGCCATTTTTGAAGAAATCAGAAAAACATGACAATATTACTGATTCATGATGAACAAACTTACTTTTGGAAATGTACGTCTTAAAGATTTTTGTAATTAAATTGAGCACACATAATTCACAGCAAAACATTTTGGAAGCATAAAGTCACAAAACTTCTTACGAAATCATAAAAAAAGGAAATATCAAAATGGGAATAAAACAATTAGCAACACAACTGAGAAAAAAAACTTAGTTAAATACAAAATGGAAGCATTTTATATGACAAAAAAGAATTTAAAAAAACCTGGCATTTGAAAGATTGGCTTTGCTTGTATTTCAAGCTTATTGTGGAAAGTGGATTAAAATTTCAGTAACTATACATATATCCCATTAATCCCTCTCCTATCTAATCTAGAAGCACACCAAGTATGGACTGAAGAATTTTAAAGTAGCAAATTTAGATGTAAGTGTGGGCCAAACACATCACATCAAAAGTGTATCCAAATTGTTATTACTTACTTAAAAGCAAATTAAAAGCCTTTTTACATCCGCACAAGTTTTACAATTATAATTATTTTGTAATTTATCGCATACTCACACAAGTTCGAAATTTAGGGCTGCAATAGGCATGACGTACCTTTAAATATATTTTGACATTTTATTTTCCAAACAATAGAAAGTTGTGAATAGATCTGGAAAGTTGTGCAGTATTCGAGAAGTGATGTATGGAACAAACATGGCACTGCAACTGAAAAATTTCACCCATACACATGTACATCAAAAGTAAAAATATACTGATTGTATATCATAATTGTCTGCTTTTAACTACTTTCTGCTGCTTTTCTATATGGCTACCGGTTGGGACAAAAAGATTACAAAGAATTGACCTTGGGGATTATCTAAGCTTCAGATGGATCCTGCGCAGGAATAAATTCTGAGTTGAAGGATAGCAGTAAGATTAGTTGTATTACCAGGAGAACAAACAGAATTTGAAAGTACAGCAATAACATACGACTGAATACTTGCAACAAAAATGATAGCATATGCCTCAGTATATGAGATTTCTTCTTGTACATTTAAATGGAGTAAGATGTGACTATATACACGTATAGAAGTCACAAGTGTCATGAATTGCATTCTCTGATAATGGCCCTCATATAGCACTGATTTTTCGAAGGTTTTTCAGGGACCACCATATTGCTATACAAAGATATATAGAGAGTGTATCAAGCAAAAGAAGTTATTTTCATAAATCCCTTTGTATGGGAATAAATCAAGGACCTTCTTTTATCAGGAAGCATCACTGACTAGCACAAGTATTTCCCTCAAGTTCAACAGACAGAGGATACTCCAACGCTTAATTTACAACTTGATTTTGTCGAAAGGCTTCGAAATGGCAGCTTAAATTGCGAGTAAATGATTGCGGTAAAAACCCTCTACTGCTATCTGTTAGCTTTGCATTGTCATCACGAAGAGTCTTGAGCAGTATTTTTAACGGCAAACAAAAGGTGTTCATATGACGATACAGCTAATGCAACGATAAGCACGACTCGGTTACATCAAACTGCTGACATCATCCACCAAGTGTAGTAAAGAATCATGTAATGAAAGTGGTGGTTAACATATGTCCATTATTCTCGGCTTGCAGGTGAGGTCCTTTCCACGACATGATACGTGTAGTACAACACTAATATGCAATGATTAGAATACCGTGATGGCATTGCAACATGCATCACAAAAGTGGCCCGTGCCTCTCCTCGCATCCAACTTATGGCAACAAAACGAATCATTACCTAATCACATCTCTACATCATCATTTACTTCAACGAATGATCCCAGTTGTGAAAATGCCACATTCCATAAAGTTGCCAATTTGAGGTGGCGGTAGAGATTACATTGCCTCAGCCGAATCAAGCAGGCCGATTCTTACGTAGAACAATACTGTCGAAGATTGCAATGATCCACGCAGGCGACAGACAGGCAGACATGACTACATGAAAGAGAAAGAAGCTGGACGCGTCTGCGTCCGACTTGTAGATGCCCACATTTGAACGGGCCAATCGCAGCAGGGTATCGGTGTCCATACACCAATCGGAAGGCAGTATTATCTCTGGTCTATTACTACTGGTTCAAAGGTACCTGCTGACATTCTGCAACACAAAGAGAGAACAGAAATATGAGCACTGGCAAATTTTCAATATCACAGGCTATCATAACCACAAAAAAAATAATGATAAGGTGCACTTTACTCATTAATTTACAGAACTTTTCCCACTACCTAATATAAAGCCCTGTCTTCGTATTCTGAAAATTATTCTACCCAGATTTTCGTGAAAGGATTTCGTTATACCAAATCTAAACTTATGGCCAGAGGTGGGTGGAATGTTGGACTTGGACAATGGAAGTGTGGGGGGAGGAGGTTTTGTTTGGCAGACAGAAGGTGCCCCCCACCACTTCCATTGTCCGAGCCCGACGTTCTGCCGCCTCTGCTTATTGCGCGACATTGGTTTAACTTGCAAATAGGTAGCTCTGTATGTCCAAACACCAATGGAAAGTCACAATTTAAATTTTGTTATGACAATCAAAATTATTTGACTAAAATAAATATGAAATATATACCACCCCTGTATTGTAACTCCTTCACCCTAAAAGGGCTGGTGTGGGGGTGGAATCAGCCCTCCTTTACATTTGCTATGACTGAACTTTATAGCCCTTGAGTCACATCTTTCAGTATCAAATTTCTCAAGAATTGCAATTGTGCATTACACCCCAGAACACATAGCATAAAACAGCATTTTTGTTTCCAGGCTTCCTGAACTTACCTATTTTTTAGTTGTTGACTCCCTAGCGCTGTTGAACCATCTCTTGCAATGTACAGTTGTAATCCCTCTTCTGCAAAAAAATAAAACAAACTTCTTCAGTATGGTTGCAGGATGGAGGCTGGGAAAAAAAGTTTAATGCCCAGTTCATCTTTTTGATATAGACTTTATCCGAAACTGAATAATTTTAAATTCCATGTATAGACATTTGCATGGTGGGCATATGATGTTAATATGTTAATAATATGTTAATGATCTTTAACTGATGTCCGTGAGCAAGGCATTTTATCTACAGTGCCCCACTCCACCCAGGTGTTAAAAATGGGTACCCAGAAGGATGTGAAAGCCAATGTCTTTAGATTAGCATTGCGCCCCCGTAAAAAAAAGTGGTGTGGAGAGTGTGCACACGAAACTTTAAAAAGTTAGGGACTCTCGTGTGAACCTAACTGTTGTAACTGGTAAGGAGCTATACAAGAAAGAGTGATTATTACATGTATTATTAAAAGAAGGACAGCCTGACTTACCACCTGACATCTCATCTGCTTGGAAGTCTTGTTGGTTAATGATGCCCTGGATAACTTCATCTGCATCTACTCTTGTGTTGTCTAATCTCCTCTGTGATTCTTCTGCCTCTGCATGTTTCTGCATTAATCAAAACATAATCATACATAATTGTTTAGATAACTCTATTCATATATCTACTGTGACTTATTATATATTTTTTTTCTATGAATGTATCTTCAATCTGCCAGTGCCCTGTTTCATAAAACAATAAGAACTTTACAATAATTGTTATAAGCTACTGAAATCCTTATATCCGATTGGCTGAGAGCAAATTTGTCATAGAAATTTTGCAGTTGTTATTGACAAGTTTTATTAAACAGGGCCAAGAAATACAGCAGACCAACCAAAACATGACATTACCCAAAATGGCCAAGAATCAATCAGTTTTGAGTCGGTTTGGCAGTGTGACCGAGTATAAAAGTGTGATTAATCAAATTTTGCCAGAGAGGAATGCAGAGGTCGACCTACTCTTCTCCTTTCATTGGTTCCTGTTCCCCTCCACGCATCCTTCATCTGCTCCTTCTCTGGTAGGTCCGTAAGACTCGTCGCACTGGAGAAATGCTCCGTGGTGAAGCCCCCTGACGATGCCGAGTGGGCGCTGCTGTACCCGCTCGCCCGTGACTGCTGCGAGTTGTAGCTGGACGACCTGGAATGACCTAGCTCAAAGCTCTCTTCGGAAATGCGGCTTCCGGTTCAGCAGGCGACACGAGACCTGTGTACAATGCAAAAGTCAATTCAGATACAGGAGGGTGTAACTAGCCATGAACACAACTGATTAATTCATGATTTCTCCAGATAATCAGCTGTGTAGATACTTCCAAGGTTTGCACGATGATCATTATGCCCATTTGACACATGCATTTAAGCTCCATTATTCATTCACTGCTCAAGAGATTAAATGCTTTCAGAGTTAGAAATTGCTGTAAGTATGAACACACCGGGAGATTTCTATGCCAAGTACACAAATGTATGACACTGACCCTCTAAAATTCCTAAATAACACAAGCAATGACAGTGATATTGCTTGGGTTCAGCCACTGGTATCATTGGGGGGATGGGGTCACTGGGCTTAGTAGGGGGATGAAATTGGAGAGAACGAGGCCATCAAATGACAGGAGGGTGTGGAAAGGTGTCATATCATCTTTTCATCTTGTCTCTCCCCTTTCCCTTTTGAGGGTTCATTTCTCCCCCCCCCCTCCCCCATTTTTCAATTCAGCACATGTGCTCCTCTGTGCTACCCCCCCCCCCCCCCCAACCATCTCTAAGTTACTGAGCCATGGCTCTGTTCCTACCTGATGTAAGTACGTTTGGTCTGTGTTTCGAGCCTTTACTCCTTGTGCTATTACTTGACGTACTGCTGCTAGCTATACTGCCCCCTCTTGTCAGCTCATCGCCATTCCGCACTGCTAGATTCCCCATGAGTAAAGTGTCTGTTGTCATGTCGCATGGTAATTGATGCTGCTTGAAATCGGGCCTGTGATACAAGTGAGGAAAGAGAAATATAAAAGGTTAAAGAGTTGTTTTCCACAGAAATTGAAATGGCTTTGACAAAACATGAACACTATAGAATTTTATACTAAGAAGTCGGTCTGTACAATCTTCCTGTAGGATGCTTGAGCAGCCTATACAATAACAAAAAATTATGCAGTACATGTCATATTGTCCATATTATCAGTTGTCATATTTTAAACACACTCATGAATGAAGATAAATTATCTAAAAGCCATCCATCCCTTATGATCCCACTCCAAAAAGTCAATTTGAAAATTGAAATAATTAACATTTTCTTGATATTCAAATTTTCAAAATTAATACTACTGCATTTATTTTTTCCACAAATCTGAAACATTCTGGTTTGAACGAACCACCCCCTTCCTCTCCTTTATATCTCTCTCTTTTCCCTCCATGGTTCCATCTATTCCATTCTTATCTGTCATGCTTCTTTCCACTCTATCCTCATTACACATTCACTCAATAATTCCTCATGACCAAATCAAAAAACATTTTTGCAGAAAACACACTATCACGTCAGTTGACATTGGTTCTTTCTTGCTAAAACAACCTTCCCTCAAGGCCTGCATATCAACCCATACAAAGAAAATTTGATCTGTTTAGAGCCAGAAGGATGTTACCACTGTGTGAAATGATCTGAGTTCATGCCCTTCTGCCTCTCAGGCAAGCAGAGAACTGAGTGATTTATCCATGAGATGGACAGGCCCTCTCTCACCCATCCATCTCATTGACAAAAGTTCCTCCTGCTTGGAATCAAGTCATTTAAAAAAAAAAGACATGTCATTAGTTGAGAGCCAGAAGGTCATTAGCTCTCTGCAAAAGCATATGGGATAACGTCCTTACTTTCAACAGATTGATTTGTCAGTGAGATGGACAGGCCTTCTCTCACCCATCCATCTCATTGACAAAAGGTCCTCCCACTTGGAATCAAGTGTATTTAAAAAAAAAAAGACATGTCATTAGTTGAGAGCAAGAAGGGCATTAACTCTCTGCAAAAGCATATGGGATAACGTCCTTGTTCTCAACAGATTGATTTGTCAGTGAGATGGACAGGCCCTCTCTCATCCATACATTTCATTGACAGGCGTTCCTCCCCCTTGAAGTCAAGTGTATTTAAAAAAAAACATGTCATTTAGTTGAGAGCCAGAAGGTCATTAGCTCTCTGCAAAAGAATGTGAGATAGATAACTTCCTAGCTCTCAACAGACGATTTCTCAGTAGTGAGATAGACAGGTCCTCTCTCACCCATCCATTTCGTTGACACAATTTCCTCCTACTAGGAGTCAAGTGTAGCCTGAGGCTATTACAAGTTGATAATATAATATCAACAACATCCTATGGCACATATACATCAACCTCCACCCACCCCTACAATGATCAAGGCCTTTAAACCTTCATGAAATTACAACAAAGTGACAGTGACATTTATCAGTCCAGATATCGTGACAGTTTGGCTTAATCAGTTACATATCAGTTGCTTACGGAAAATGATAAATATACCGCATACACGTGTAGGGCTACAAGTAGGTCATGATGTCACCCTTAATTGATCTGTTTACATAAATTAACTAGTTTTTATTCACTTTGTGCTGACAGACTAAAAAATATAAGAAGTTTAAATCAACATTTATTTTTTTTTCAATTAAGGCTCTCTTCACATTTCAATGCATCAATTCTTCCAAAAAGAGGGATTTGGACATATTTTGAGACATGTACATGGCTCCATGGAATACCAAAGTGAAACTATCTTTAGTCCCATATATTTATTTACAGGGTTGGGGGTGGGTATCACAACACTACAAATGTATGAATAATAAGTCAATCTGTAATTGCATTTCGAAATAAAACTTTCAATGCATATTTCATTAACAATCAATATTGTAATTTATGAGGGACTTTCTTTGAAAAAAATTAAAGCCACAACACTTCAATATTGTTGACCTTTGCACAACATACTAGAGCTCACTGACTCAACCTGGAATCTTGGGGGAGTTTATTTACTGAACATTCCACCTGCCCCAACCCACTTCTCCAATATCAACCTTTCAGTGTCATTAATTAAGGGCACTCCCCATTGGTTCCTATCAATCAATACTAAACTCAATAGGTCCATTCACACAAAAGAAAAAAAGTGAGACTTCATCCAAAATTATTTAGAGCCATACATGGGATGAATAGCCCTTGAATATTTACCAAAGTTCATTTTCAAAGGGGTCAACAGGGGCATATCGAAATGATCTTCTTCTTGTACTTCCACTGACCTTTGTAACTTTGTTGTAAATGTATCAACCAGTCGGATAGTATTTGATTATGGTATAAACACATGTCTGCCATAGACTCTTGGGCCCCGTTTCATAAAACTTGTTATCGATTAACAAGTTACAATAACTGTTATAAGCTACTGAAATCCTTGAATCTGATTGGGTGAGAGAAAATTTGTTATAACAAGTTTTATGAAACAGGGCCCTGTTCGAGTTATCTCAAGCTTAACGTAAAGCTCATGGCAATTAATCACGGAAATGAACATAAATATTATACTAGCGAGATTCAAACTGGCAAAATAGTAAAAAAAATTGGGGTTCATACCTATAAATAAGTGAGATTGAGATCACTGGTCAAAAATCAATGTTTGAATTACCCTATTAAATTGCTGTGTGTAAACTGCCCTAGTGTCGCGCATTGAAGTCACTCCCTATTGGTCCCTATCCATCAAAACTCCACTCACTTGTGATCACAAGTCAAAACACCCTAAGGGTGTCTAACACTCAAGTGTTCCCTGAAGAGTGGCCATCCCTTGGAGGTGTTTGGACCCAACCCATAAGTGTGGTGTTAATTGCACTGCAATTAGGGAAAGTTCAACACTCATTGCATTTGATGGACGAGTGAGGAGAAATTTTGTTTGTTGACAGGCGAACCTTTGACATTAATATCATTCTCCAGTCATGTAAGAGCTGCTTACCTACTGAGCTATACATTGTGAAAAATTTACATTTTAGTCATTTTGTGTGTTGGAGCGAATAGGAAAGTTGTCCGCCCCTACCTCAAAGTGACCGTACTGATTTAGCCAATTTGGAGTTCCCATATGTTTATTGATTGCAACTGCAAAAAAAAAAAAACTTTATTTCTAGTCCGATTTCATTCAAACATTCACCAATCTACTTCACTAATTCTTTTCTGCTTTTGCTCAGAACCGTTTGCTGTTAAGGTTGGATTTCCCTTTGAAAATTGATGTATGCTTGAGCAGTAAGCTTACATGACGTATATAGGAATATGACAAGAAACGAAGGGTAAAGAAGATAAGAAATCAGAAGAAGGAGGAAATAGAAGTTAAAATGAAGAATAAGAAGAATGAAACAAACTCAAACAAGTAATTAGTACATATATATATAGTATTTGAGCACAATCTATGATTAGTTATGTATGAATATAGTATACAGTCAGAAATATGATAAGAAGGAAAATATGATGAGAAGGAGAGATAGAAACGTACGAATTAGAAAGTAATAAAACAAAATAGAAAGGGAAGAGTATAAGTTAATACATGTACTTCAAATGTAAAACATAAATGCAAAATCAATGGGCAAAATTAATGCCATGCAGAGAATTTCTTTGTTTTATTGTATTTACATGTTTCCACGATGATATGTCGTATTGTATTGTACTATTTTTTCATGTTTCTTCCTGTAATGCTGGTGGAAGTCAAATTTCCACGATTTTATGTGGATCAGACTTAATAACTTATCAATTATCAATTAAGCATATAGTCAGGTATTTAGTAACAAGTATTTGAAAAAATTCTCTTGAATGCAGAAAGTGTCAGGCAGAGCTTTCAACTGAAAGTCACATGAATAAACCTCTATACCTCAACACCCCCACATACCAGGTACATCACATAATATTCTATTCCACTAGTTGTTCATCAATGATGAATTTTGCATGCCGCACCTGATTAAATTTGCAGAATGGGTGTCGGAGTAAAGATTTCAACTGAAGGACTCGATCAACACATCAAGCTGCCAGCCAACAAAACATGAAATATAATTTGACAAAATCCACAAACAAACCACTTGGCAACACATTCCATCACGGAATGAGACAGACATAAACTAAAACAATCCAGTCGTGCCACAGAAAAGTCATGACCCAAGTTTGGCAGCAACAAGTCCTAAGTGATGATGTTTTTGTCTTCATCTGTTCAGTCTTGATCCATTAAAAGTTAATGATCTATGCCTTCACAAATACAAGCTGACACAGATGATGGTATGGCACCTGCTATAGAAAAAAAAGTTTACTTCAAAGTTTACAGTTCATGAAAAGTCTGTTCAAGAATGATCTATCATTTAAGGATGGACTTGTAGAGTTACAATAAATGGCTATAAAACCACTTCTTAAATTATTTGGGCAGCAAAATAGAAACCATTAAACTAAAACAAGGAATTTCACTTAAAAATAAAAATTCTGCTTCAAAATGTTTTACCCAACTTTCTAAAAAAGGGGGATAATGCAATCTATCAAAGACCTTTGCAAAAGAAGGTAAGATTAAGCATTTAAAAATTTAGCCCCAATTTTTTTTTCTCCAATTTCCTAAACTAAAATATCAAATGTTCACAATCGCACCCACTGCAGACTACGATTATGAGATATGCTTTTGAAACATGTTCTGTTGTTGGTAGCTTGATATCTGGGCCCTGTTTTATAAAACAATGACAAGTTGCAATAACTGTTATAAGCTACTGAAATCCTTACATCTGATTGGCCGAGAGCAAATTTGTCAGTCAAAATCACCGACAAGACACTTGATGAAATGCCCCCCTTGTTTCTTTCTAATCAAGTGACCTGACTTCAACATAACTCTAGCAGTTCTGCTTTGAAATAGGTAGGAAGAAAAATGAAGGGAAAAGGACATATCTAGGTATATTTTTTGCATATTTGAGAAGGATGTACTTGATCTTATTACTAAGAATAAAGAAGCCAGAGCAATTCTAAGTTTGATAACATTTCTAAAACAATAACCACTAATCAATCATTCAAACTACCATATATAGGGAAAGAAACATACATCCTGTCCCGATTTCCAACTCTGCACAAATGCTCCTATTAAGGGAAATTCATAACTTCTATTCTTCATGTCCAGGACTAATCCTTTAACCTGTTAACAACTGAATTCTGTCATTCCCATAGGCTTAGTACAGGGGAGGGTTTCATCAAGCGTTTTGTCAGTGATTTTTACCGACAAATTTGCTCTCACTGACAAAACACTTGATGAAACGCTCCCCTGGAACCTCAGGGGTTTCCATGGGCAAGTCTGATATTTGAAGCTCGATTCAAATCTGGACTTTTTCTTGCACGAGATAGACGTTTATATACATTATAGATTGTGCTGGTTTGCAAGATTTGTAAAGCTCAAGCCCTGTTAACACTCTCAATATCATAATTTGCAGATACAAATGTACTGATTAATGACTATATTACATTATGGGGTTGCAGTAACAGGAGTGTCAACATGCTTTTGCTTTGGATGTAGCTAACCAATGGTTCAAGATCAAACGCAGAACTATATCTTCATTTGCAAAAGCATGACAGTTTGCGAGGTCGAGTTCAATTTCAGGCCAGGCATTCCGATCCATTTTATTTTTCACCAGTCTGGCCTTGTTTTCAGTAAAGATCAAAGGAAACTGACATTTCTCTCACAAATAACTCGCTTTCAAACATATGGGTCTTGTAAAGTTCACAGAACTTTGCTACGCTAAATCCTGATTGATGGCAGAGCAAAGTTAGGAAAACTGCTTGTTTTGATTCTTTTACAAAAGAGGTCATTTGACTCTTTCACTGGTGACGGACAATAAGGTTTGTAAATATCCTGTTGTTAGTTATTTTCAGCACTGCCACATGTTCACATACAACTGCATTATTTAGTCTGATTATGAAAAGTAATAGAAGCACTCAATATGCTTCAATAAATATCCCCTGAAGGGAAATATCATTTAAATGTACTTTTTCTTTTAAAGACGATTTCTATAAGAAATGAGATATATCTTTAGTTACTGGCTCACAAGAGAATTGCGATATCAACAGAGACATCAAAAGAAACACAACTTTATGGGTGGCCGCTGAAATTCCATCAATAACTGAATTACTCTCCATCAACCATAATTTGGGATATCATAAATACTCTTCTTTTTTTGCTCTAAAAGAGGTGGAAAAAAGTTCATGGTAGGAAGAATGAATAGGGAGTTGCTGGATAGGGAAGGGGACAAATGCTGGTATGTATGAAATTTTAAAAAGATATTCACAAGTTCATCAGGTTTATAAGGTTCAATCTAGTGTCCATGCACATCAATGGAATCAAAGATTTGGACTGGTCTTGAGGTGGTCTCTACCTATGCAGATCTGACTTGACTAAGAAGCAGAGTCACATCTATGGATCCAAAAAGACGTCAATCTGATTGATAAATCAGAAAGTCCCTAAACAATATCCCCACTCTAGGAGAGATTAGTTCAATACTATTACTGGATGGACACTTCTCGCAAATAAGTATGAATAAACAGGGTCCGCTCGCTATTCATAAGGACCACTATTCATAGAAAACTGCTATTCATTTTAACACGGGTTATGAATAGCAGTCCTTATGAATAGTTATGAATAGTGGTCCTTATGAATGGAGGTCCTTATGAATAGCAAGGTAATTTGTCTATGGTTTGCTCGCTATTCATACAGACCGCTATTCATACAAAACGGCTTGCATTTAGTCATGCGATATGGATAGCGGTCCTTATGAATAAGTGGTCCTTATGAACAGCGGTCTTATGACTAGCGAGGTTACCCGAATAAATCCTGTGATAGATGGGTCAGCACTAAATATTGAGGATCTAGTTCTGGAACAGAGCCAGCCTCTACCCCTGTCCACCCTTCTAACACACACAATGCAACCCTCACAGGCTCTATACATGTATTTCTCTTTTACTTTGGGGGGGGGGGGGGGGGGGGGGGGGGCTCTTCAAATTCTAACCAAAATTTGTTTCAAAGAAGGAAATGTCAACCTGGGTCTGGAGAGGCTGAAGGAGGCAAGTAGCATAGTAGAGGGCCTATTGAATTCAGTCTAGTCTTCCCATTCAGACACTCTGTTATGAATTATTTCCAAAAGAATGACACGATAACAGTTTCAAAATAAAAACAGTTGGAAATCTGTGTGGAAGTTGGAAATCTATGGATTGTTACCGACAGGGGTTTGCTCCTGTAAACTATAGGGTATATGGCAGTACGGTATCAATGGCAATGAACATGAAACTGACACATACCATCCTGCATTCCTACGACCCATTGAGCCAACACAGCTTGCATGCCTGCGGATGTTAACAAAACATATCGTCTACTGAGAGCCAGTAGGGCGTTACATTAAGTAAAAGTGTATGAGTTAGCGCCCTTCTGGCTTTCAACAGACGATATTCAGATAACGAATGGCCATCTGATATTACTGAGCTACGTACTATGTATACACGTACCACGGCATGGGAGATAGGACATGATAGGTCTCTTTACTGGTCGTGTATGTTATTAGATGGCAACTCCTCTCTTGAGTGCCACAAGGGCATTAAATATATGTGCCAGTACATGAACTAATGCCCTTCTGGCTGTCAGATGATCAACTCAGCTGTTTGAATGAAACCATAATTAGCAGTGAAATTATGGGTTTGAATTTTTTTTTAATGAATCAAGATTTTTAAAAATAGTAACTCCACGAAGTATTGAGAACCAAGATCTATCATAAATACAAGTAGTATGTAAACAGGTAATAAAACAACTTCCATATACTTTTTAAAACATTTTTCATTCAGGAAAAAAAAGTTTTAGGCAAATATCTCTTAACATGCTAAATGCTTTTATTCAACAGTACAACTGTTCAAACTGTTCAAACACTGAAGAGTACACTCAAGTAACTAACGATGCTAAATAGGATATTTTTTTATATGATTTTCAATTTTTAGCTCTATGTTGGATTAACAAGTATATACCAGCACAAGATTTATATAGAGCCTATCTACATGTATTGCCATTCATGAACTACTTGTACTTATATAGAGCATACAAATACCTCAAGAATCAACTTGGAATGATCCTCACCAAAATAAGATATTCTGAAATTAATTACAGAGAGAGAAAGAGAGGAGAGGGGGAGTGAGTGAGTGAGTTTGTTTTTTTTTTTTTTTTTTTTTGTGTGTGTGGGCGCGTTTAGCAGTATGTCCGAGGACATTTTCGGACAGAGAACAAAAAAAAAATCATGACAACAATGGTCCTCGGAAGCCGGACAACAGTCCTCGAACGTCGAACAATGAATTTGTGCTTTATTCCGTCGACTGTCCGAGGACGGAGGAACAATAGAGGAACAATACTTGTCCTCGGAAATAAAGCCATACCAACGTGTGTGTGTGTGTGTGTGTGTGTGTGTGTGTGGGCGTGTTTAGCCGTATGTCCGAGGACATTTTCGGACAGAGAACAAAAAAAAAATATCATGAGAACAATGGTCCTTTGAAGCCGGACAATAGTCCTCGAACGTCGAACAATGAATTTGTGCTTTATTCCGTCGACTGTCCGAGGACGAGGAACAATAGAGGAACAATACTTGTCCTCGGAAGTAAAGCCATGTAAACCAGTGTGTGTGTGTGTGTGTGTGGGTGTGTGTGCGTGTGCATGTGAGAGAGAGAGAGACAGACAGACAGAGAGAGACAGACAGAGAGACAGAGAGACAGACAGAGACAGACAGACAGAGACAGACAGAGACAGACAGAGACAGACAGACAGAGACAGACAGAGACAGACAGAGACAGACAGAGACAGACAGAGACAGACAGACACAGACAGACAGACACAGACAGACAGACAGAGACAGACAGACAGAGACAGACAGAGACAGACAGAGACAGACAGAGACAGAGACAGAGACAGACAGACAGAGACAGACAGACAGACAGAGACAGACAGAGACAGACAGAGACAGACAGAGACAGACAGAGACAGACAGAGACAGACAGAGAGACAGACAGAGACAGACACAGACAGACAGAGACAGACAGACAGAGACAGAGACAGACAGACAGACAGACAGACAGACAGAGACAGACAGACAGACAGACAGAGACAGACAGACAGACAGACAGAGACAGACAGAGACAGACAGACAGAGACAGACAGACAGACAGACAGAGACAGACAGAGACAGACAGACAGAGACAGACAGAGACAGACAGACAGACAGAGACAGACAGACAGACAGAGACAGACAGACAGAAGGGGAGGAGGGAAGAGAGTGAAAAAAAATCATGCCTTTGAAATAACCATTCCCATTTAAACATGAAGCTTCTCTTTGCACTGACACAGCAAATTCAAAGCAACAGCCCCCCCCCCCCCCAGAGCCACTCTAAAAACTAGCATTGTTATGTTTGCTTGCTAATGGTTCCACAAACATATATCATACAATGACTAGACTCTGCTAAGCAAACCTTTCTTTGCAGTCCTGAAAGAGAATAGACAATGCCATGTTTAATAATTAAACCAATATATATGTAATAAAACAAATTCCAGCAGATAGTAATGAACTGAAATCATTTAATATAGGAGGGCAACCACTACAGAATGAGTTGAAACCATGTAAATGCCAGCGTCTCACACTCGTGTCACGGTTGTAACCGAAAACAATACTCATTATGACAGCTGTGACATAGTTCTATACAGCTTAAGAACCTATTTTTTTTTTGTTTTTGCATGATTCTCTGTCATCATTTGATTTGAAATTCTTTTGGTAATTTCTTTCCATTTTTTCAAAGAGTAAAGGGTCATGCTGCCAGCTCAAAAATAATTGACTACATCATGTAGGTGTTGTACATTTGAACATGCAGTTACATTGTTGGTACTGATTGATGCTAGCCTGCCCAATTAAGCGGTGAGCCTACCCCTGTCCAAAGGGGCAAATGCCCTTTTATCATTCCAGTACTACCCTAAAATGACCTTATACCTCCATCTCCCTCTCCCCCCAAAAAAAACAAAAAACAAAAAAAACAAAACAAAACAAAAAAATAATATTTTTTTTTTACATGCACTTGGATGTGATTCTAAAAAATGTTGGCAATAAAATGATTCCAGTATTAACAAGTGTTTTTTTTATAGCAACGCAACAGAATCCTAATGCCCTTTCAATGCTTCAACCCGCTCACAATGAAATGGTGGTTTGATTCTAAAAATTGGCAGCAAGAGTTTCCAGTACCTTGTTTTTCTAGTATTTAATAATGTCCTTACTTCTATATAGGCCTACCTCAGAAAATATACTCTATACTGCAGAAAAATATGATTCCAGGGATTTGTTATTTTTAGCAACCTGATACTACACTATTATCTTTCTATAGATCGGGTGGTCATTGGGTACTTTCGTTCAATGCCATTGACAACCGATGAAAACACAGAGATTCTTGCATGATCAGCAGACCATCAAACATGGCTCGCTCGACCGAATCAACGGTCAGCGCAATGCCGAGGCTATAATAGGCCTGATAAGAGTCAAAAGCTGTTACCAGGTTGTGTGATCAGCATTCGAGCAGGATTCGAGCAAGCACGAATATTGTTTTCATAGCTCTAAGGGTTGCAAACCGGAAGTTACGTAAGCCCGCGCCCCAAGCTATATGCTTTCACTTCATGAAATCTAGTAAATTTTTATTGATCAATTCTCAACATTATGGCAATAAATATCCTGAAAAACATCAATTAAAGTTTATGTCACAGCTAGAATTCCTTTCATTGTTCCTGTAACCTCAATGCCTGTTAAACCACTCATTGCATGAAAAGAATTGTTGTGGTATGTCTTAACAAAACAAAATAGTTGTGTAAAAAGGTGTAAAAAGGTGAAAAAAGGTGAAATTCCTCATGATTTCCACCTAATCTTTTCTGCGCTACTTCAAACTGAAGTGGATGTACTGATGAATTATAATTACATGAAAAGAATGGTTGTGGTATGTGTCAGAATAGACAAAACAAAATAGTTGTTGAAAGGAAATTCCCCCTTTCAATTCCAACCAAACAATAGGTTGTATAACACATGTCATGCTCCTGCAACATTTCCTCAGTCTGTACAATAACCAAATACTAAACTTTAACTCTGGACCAAACATTATAGCTAACCTTACCCTAACCCTAAACTTAACCCTTCCATGCAATCAGATTTTTGAGCAAATTGTCAAATATGAACTTTCAAGATTTAAAATATTGACCTTCAATAAGTTTTTTCTTTAGCATACTGAGCAAGGATATATTGCACAGGAATAAAAATTACATTGAAGGCACAGGTTTCTGTATGAGGAAGAATTTTCCAGCCATGCTGAGCCTGAATCAGAAGTTCAACACTGAAATTGGGGGCGG